>NW_026487362.1:0-22970 GCF_026875155.1 Cherax quadricarinatus | reverse complement strand
AAAAACTGAGTCATTTTGGGGATTGAGTAGCTCACTCATTTCCTTGCTTCATTGTGTAGGACCTTTTGTTTAAGAGGGGCCCAATACGGGCTTTGTTCTCGATTTTGTTTTGGCATGGGAAAAGAAATATTTTGGGGTTTTCTTTCGATTTCATTTAAGTTTTATTTTCCCCGCGATTCCGACTCCAAAAGGGATTTTTTTGTTAAGCTGACTGGTGGAAATTTTGGGGGAAGGACGCTTTTTCTGTAGTGAAAATTGCTTCTCGTTGTGTATATTTCAACCGCTGGTAACTCAGGTTATATGAAATTCAAAATTGGTCTGGTATTTCAGAAAAAAAAAACAAAGAAAGTCACCCCACTCCATGTACCTTTAATATGGTTAGTTTACTACAACACTGTATCTGTTTTTCACTGGAACTAGATTTATGCGAGTATACTAGCGGCAGGAAGATTTTTAAAAACAGCGCCCATGTGGTAAGATTTGGGATTTTGGACCGCCTTATGGCTTATCCCCTCTTTTAAAATCACCTGTTTTCAAAATGACCTTCCCTTTATCATCTATATTGGGGAGCACGTATTACATTACATTGTATACACAATTTTCGGGGGACTTTTTTTCCCTTGACAAAAAAAAGTTCTATTAATTTTTTGAACACGGAACACAGGCCTTGTTCCCCCTCTGGCAGAAAAACCCTTAGGTAGGCAATTTTTTCTTTTTTTATCAGTATATAATTTTTTCCCGGCCCAAGATTGGTTGGCGCTAGAGGGATTTATGTATAGGATTGTGTCAAAAATTTAAGTTTAGCCGTAAGAGCGTCCGTGAAAACACAAAAAAACCCGGAGCACAACGGGCACGCTGACATGGAGGGGGGCCCCGCTAACCAGACTAGATCAAAGAACAAATGAATTTTTTATGAGGAGCCACAGAATTTGGTTAAAAAGCTCCGGTATACTGACGCCAAATGATTCGAACAGGGGATAAATGAATGCGCATGCACTCTGCCACAGGCAGATCAGGAACTCCCTGTTTATCATGAAATGCAGAAGCCTCTATCACGAGCCTTACCACTTATGAAGAGGGAGCATGGACACAGGGGGGTCCCACGTACTAAAAACAACAGACTGCCCCCCTCCCCAAAGGGGGCAGTAAAGCAATAGCAAAGAACTACAAACCCATAGCGCTAACTCCCATATCTTAAAAAATCTTTTAAAGGGTTCTAAGAAGCAAGATTTTCACCCCCTAGAAAACCCTCAAATACACAACCCAGGGCAAAAATGGGTTTAAAGCAGGTCGTCCTGTCTGTCTCAATATTGGTCCTCGACAAGGGCCTAGATGATGAAGGCAAAAAGAAAGGGAGTGAAATTATACAGGGGCTTTGCAAAGCCTTTAACAAGTTGACCTGCGAATAGCGCACAAATGCGTGCAAAGGAATAACAGAAAAGTTTGGTAGAAGGATCTATAATTTCCTACTAAAGAACACAGAGAGTAGTCGTCAAACAGAGTAAAGTCCGGGCAGCTACGGTGAAAAGCTCTGTTCCACAAGGCACAGTACTCGCTCCCATTTTGTTTCTCATCCTCATATCTGACGTAGACAAGGATGTCAGCCACAGCACCGTGTCTTCCTTTGCAGATGACACCCAAATCTGCATGACAGTGTATTCATTGCAGACATGAAAGGCTCCAGGCTGACATCAACCAAATCTTTCCATGGGCTGTAGAAAGCTATATGAAGTTCAACGATGAGAAATTTAAATTTTTTTCCCGATATGGTAGACACGAGGAAATCAAAACTTCATCAGAGTACAAAACTAATTCGGGCCCACAAATAGAGCAAAAAAACAAACGTCAAGACCTGGGAGTGATCATGTTGGAGGATCTCACCCTTTAAGGACCATAACATTTTTGTCATTGCAGCTGCTAGAAAAATGACAGGATGGATAAATGAGAACCTTCAAAAACTAGGGATGCCAAGCCCATGATGACACTCTTCAGGTCGCTTGTTCTATCTAGGCTGGAATTTGCTGCCATTAGCAGAACCTTTCAAGGCAGGTGAAATTGCTGACGTAGAAAATGTACAGAGAACCTTCACAGCGTGCATAATGGAGATAAAACACCTCAATTACTCGGAGCGCTTAAAGTTCCTGAACCTGCATTCCCTGGAACGCAGGCGGGAGAGATACATGATTTTTACGCCTGGAAAATCTAGAGGGACTAGTACCGAACTTGCACACGGAAAATCACTCACAACGAAAGCAAAAGACTTGGCAGCGATGCAACATCCTCCCCAAAGAAAAGCAGGAGTGTCACTAGCACGTTAAGAGACAATACAACAAGTGTCAAGGGCCCAAGACTGTTCAAGTGCTTCCCAGCATACATAAGGGGGATTACCAATAGACCCCTGGGTTTAAAGCGGGCATGGCGCACTTGCTGTACCTAACCAAAAAAAGCTGGGCTGGGGTCAACGTTGGATTGGTGCGCCGCAGTAAAACAGCCGGGTTGATCGGGGCTCTGATCCACCAGGAGGCTGGCCAAAAACGGGCCGGGGGGGCGTTGACCCGGGAACTCCCCCCGGGTAAACTCTAGGTAAACTCATTGGGGGGTTTTTTTGACCCCCCAGACCCCCATATCTTGCCTGTCCCTGCACATTCTTGCTGGTTCAGAGGATTGGGACAAATAGTATTTTTTGTCAATATTTTTCCCAAAAAAACAAAAAAAAAAAAAAGCCAAAAAACGTGTCTGGAACAAAAATTAAATAAATCGCACACAGGGGATGAGCTTACGACGAGTTTCACTCTGACTTGGCCCTTTTAAAAAGTCTACAAAAAAAAGGAAAGGAGGGGTACATATAACCCGCGCAGGGACAGAAACGAGGGAAGTGGGGGTAGTGTAGTAGTAAGGGGGCCCAGTAAATACTAAGAAAGAAGAGCACTAAAAGGGGCCCCAACAGAGGTAGGAGCGGGAAACACAGAGGTAGAAATTAACAAGAAGAAAGAAAAACCCAATGGAGAAAAAGGAAAAAGAAGGGCGAAGAGGGAGGAAGTTGTGTAAAAGGGGATTCGCCAAATGGGTGTGGAAGTTATACTTAGGGTAATAGTTTTGCAGATCAATCAAAAGGTGACTGTGATGTTGTTTGACAGAAAAGGCATTTTTGGTGTCGACAAGCCAAAACACTATTTTGTGACCCTTAAAGTCTTTCAAAAAGATTGGTAGTTTCCCCAAAAGATTGAAGAGGACAGGGGAACAAGAAATAGAGTAAAACCTCATAGGTGCCCCTCGTGTCCATTCTTTTCTTTTCCCTCTTGTCTCTTCAGTACTTTGAAAAAACTGTGATTATTTTGCAGATTTAAGAAGTACAAAAGTATTGTTAGGTTTCCCGACACCAAAATTTTTTTTCTGTCATGTCGAGTCAAGTCTTCCTTTGAGATCTTCTACTAAAATTATTATCCACTTTAACTTTCACAGTCACCCCCTTTTTGAATCCTCCCTTAACACAACTTTCCTTGTAGAATCTTAGTCCGGGCTTTGTCTTGCAGATGTTTTCCCTTTTCCCCTTACTATAAAATGTTGCAACTTAGAACAACTTTAAAACTGACCCTTTTTTTCCCCCATTTTCCCTCTTCCTTTTTCCTTTTTTCCCCTTTGGGGTTTCTTTCCCTTGGGTATTTAACTGATCCACTACTACTACTCCCTCCACTTCGTCTCTGTTCCCCCCCTGTCTGCTGGTCTTTATTTTTACTCCTCCTTCTTTTTTTTGTCGTGGATTGTAAAGGGTCTAAGTGGACAGAAAGTATCGTAAGCTCTGTCTATTGTGCGGGTTGTTTGTGTAACACCCTTCCATTTTGGTGAGGTTGGTTTTGGGGCGGCGGAAGTCAGGGTTTAAATTCGACGTACACTGTCAGTGGCCCTAAAAAAACAAAAAAAAACAAAACTTGTGTTGTTGGTGGGTGGTGTGATAAAGTGAACAATAAACGTTTTTTGTGGTGTCTAAACACAGGTGAGTAAAACTGTGGTGTCTAACCCAAGGTGAGAAAACAACTGTGGTGTCAAAACACAGGGAGAAACAACTGGGTGTTAACAAGGTGAGAAACCCCCTGGGGTGAAAACACAGGTGAGTAACCCTGTGGTTTTAAACCGGTGAGTAACACCTGTGGTGTCTAACCAGGTGAGTAACCCCTGTGGTGGTCTAACACAGGTGAGAACCCGTGGGTCTAACACGGTGAGTAACACCTGGGTGTCTAAACAGGTGAGTTAAACCTGTGGTGTTAACCAGGTGAGTAACAACTGTGGTGTCTAACAAGGGAGTAACCCCGGGTGTCTACACCGGTGAGAAAACCCCGTGGTGTCTAACATGGTGGAAACCTGTGGTGTCTATCCCGGTGAGTAACACCTGGGTGTTAACAAGGTGGTAACAACTGTGGTGTTAAACGGTGAGTAAACCTGTAGTGTCTAACACAGGTGAGTAACAATGGGTGCTAACACAGGTGAGTAACATCTGTGGTGTCTAAACGGGAGTAACCCCTGTGGTGTCTAACACGGTGAGAAACCCCTGTGGTGTCAAACACCAGTGAGTAACCCCTGTGGTGTTAACACCGGGAGAAAACCTGTGGTGTCAAACACTGGTGAGAAAACCCTGTGGTGTTTCACCGGTGGAAACACCTGTGGTGTCTAACAAGGTGAGTAAAAAACTGTGGTGTCAAAAACACAGGTGAGAAAACCCCTGTGTGTCTAAACGGTGAGTAAAAACGTGGGTTAACACGGGGTGGTAACATCTGTGGTGTCAAAACAAGGTGAGTAACCTGTGGTGTCTAACCAGGTGAGAAAACCCCCTGTGGTTCAACACAGGTGGTAAATCTGGGGTGTTTTAACCAGGTGAGAAAACCTGGGGTGTCTAACACAGGTGAGTAAAACTGTGGTGTTAAAAGGTGGAACACCTCCCTTTATTACTCTGCAGATCATAAAGGACCAAAAAGTGTTATTGTCCCAGAGTCAGAATAAAAAAAGCCAGGTTTTAGGATCCCATGGTAGAAAAAGTGTTATCCTTTTTTCCCCTCACTACGGAAAAAAGATTTTAATTTTTGCATCTATTAAAGTAAAAAAAGAGTATCATAACGGTGTCTTCCCAAAAAAGAAAGAACCCCCTGTTAGAGTCAAAAAACTTAAGTGGGAGAATAACGACCAATCACCAATGCTTCACATGGGAGGGGAAAATTCTTGTTAGGAAAACAAATGTAGGTCAATGTACACAATCAAAAGAAAATGATCATCCTATTTCTCGGGATATTAATCTTGAGAAAAAAAAACTAAACAATGTCCAACTTAAAGCCTACGTGTGTGTGTATTTTTTGCCCCATTAGGGTTAAAATTTTTCATTGTAAAATTTCTTAGTAATTAAATAATCAACTCCCCTTTTGTTTTTTTACTGTAAGAAAAAGTCACCTATTAATTTTCTTATTTACTATTTTTTGTTTAAAAATATTAGCTAAATTGATACTTTCTCGTCCTATTACTACCTCATATTTTTTTAAAAAATATAAATTTGATATTACCTACAAAAATTAATAAAAATCATTTTTACTATAATTCAATTTACTTTAACTTTTTTGACATTTAATAACCTTACTTGTCAAAACCCTTTCCCTGTTTTATCCCCAATTACTATCTTAGAGTACTTTTAATTCCCTTGTACGCCTATAACCTCTGTATAACTCCAGTGAAATATTGAATAAAAATAAAACTTTCTTTTTCCTTTTTTTGTATCATTATTACTTACTAAAATTTTATTAAACCCCATATTTTTACCAGTCAATTTTACTTTTGTACATTAAACATTTTTTTATATTCCCAAACATTTTGTTCCCAAAAATTTTAATTTTGTTATTCAACTCCAACCTTTTATTACCTTTGTCCTGTTCCCCTTCTTCTTCTATTATAAAAAGACATTACCATTATTCATTTTTCTTACCTGTCCTTTTAATTTTTTTTTCCCATACTTGTTTTTTTAGTATTTTTTTATGTTGTGAAATTTAGTGTATATTCCAAATTACTTTTTTGCAATACCAAAACTTTTTTGCTAGCTAGTCCAACTACCTCTTTTTTTATTTTACTTTTTTTTGTGCAATAAACCCCTAACTTTTTAATATTACAAATAGTCTTACTCCTAACCAATATTATCTATAGTGATATCTGTCCTTTAAATTGTTTCCCATTATTTAAATTGTACCCCTTTATTTTTTTTGTCCTTTTTTTTTGCTTTATTAACTACCTTAGATATATATTCGAAATTTTTGTTAAACAAATAAAGGGGTGCTATTCTCAGGTGCAAAATTTTAAATTTTTCACTATTTTCCCATTATACCCCAAAGCTCTTTTATTTGTTTCCCCTTTATTTCACCAAAATTTATTGCCCTTTTATTTATAATTTTTATTATAATTCAAAACTTTAAAAAATTTCCCTTTTAAAAGTACTACCTCTATCATATACCCAAGCTCCATTATTTGATCATACTTTTTTTGTTCACCACAAATTATTTAGTCTTTTTTATTGTCCCTTTTTTTTTAGTTTTAAAAAAAACCCCTTAGTCATTATTTTTTACTTTGTTAAATAATTCAGGTGTTTTTTTTTTTTTTTTAGTTGAATTTTATTAATTTTTTTACCTAATATTTTTTACTTAATTTAACTATAGATTCACTAAAAAATCTTATGTTTTACAAGCATTGACCCTGTTCCAACTCTTTTTTAATGATTAAATGTTTTAAAACAGTTACTGAAATTTCCCCAACCAGCGAACAATGAAGGCTTCTCAGAGCCAAAAAACAAATAACTATTTTTAAATACAATATCGATCTTTAAGCAAGCATTTGATGACCCTAGCATTATTAAATTCCTTGATCCCAAAATTGTCCATTACCAAACTGAAACCGGGCTAAACCCTGTACTACAGTGTCATGCCATCTGGTTACACAGCCTACAAAAACTGTAGGCAGCCAAAAGGGGTGGCACAGCTATATACACTCGACCAACTGAATGTATCACTAATACTTGCACAGGGATAAACAGGGGGAAATTTAAAATGCAAAAACCCAAAATTCCCTAAAAAAAACCTCTATAGTGTAAATTTTCTACAGAATTTTCCACAATCAAACATTACCCAAATTTTAGTCAAAACCTGGGAAAGTATGTAACTGTTTCACGCAGAAAAAGATCACTTATACTTCAGTTGATTCAATTAAACTCCTGCAAGACCATGCCCCACACATTATGTTCACAAACACAGTGAGTAATGAGTTGCTACCAACGAAAAAAACCTCAGAGTTACAGACTAGTTTTTCCCTATTTGACCACATCGGGACCAACACCTTTCCCCTTTAAAATGGGCAAAATTTTACAGAAAATACACGCCCTACCCTATTTTCCCTCATAACAACTTTTGGTAAATCCCCCAAGCACTACAAAAAGTCACCTTCGATTCACAATGAGGCCCCTTTAAAACTTACAAAGCGTAAAAAAACCCCTGACTGGCACACTGAGCTGAAATTACACAGATTTGCAATTTTTTAAATTTTTTCAAAAAAAGCCCCAATACCTTTTATAACAAGCACTGCCCAAAAAAAACTAAACGATGGCAGCTAAGGACTGCCAGTCCCTGGCAAAACCCCCGCATTCTCAAATCCATAAATACAAAAAACCCATATGGAAAACAGTACAGAATGGGTCACATAACCAGAGACCAAACAAAACGTTACTTCAATCCCAACCAGCCTGTAAAAAGGGCAAAAAATTTGTATTTTGGAAAGATATCCAATTTCGAGGTGAATAAAAAAAACCTGGAAGACCCTATCAGAAAAATTTGGGGTTTACCCGGAGAGGTTCCGGGGGGTCAACGCCCCGACATAGCGAAATAAAATTAGCAAAATTGATGAAACCCCAATCCCCCCACAGAACAGCAAACAGACTCTTTTCTTTCCCTTAGGTCAAAAAATTGCCAATAATTCCCTAGCTCGACACCCCCAATGACTACCCCATGGCAACTACCCGACAACTGTTCCTAGTCCGCTAAAATATACGAAGTCTCCTTTTTATCAAAAACTGAAAAAACAAGGAGGAGATTTAAATACCTTACACCTTTATATACAAAAAAGCATAAAGTAATCCAAACATTTCAAAATCTTTAACAAATCCATTTAAACCTCCCTTCCCTACAGTTCTCAAAAAAAAACAAGGGTCCCCCGATCCATAAAGGAGGAGACCAAACAGAGTTGAATAACTTAGGCCATATCCAATTTACACCCCTTTTTCCAAAAATCTTCGAAAAAATTTAATTATAAAAGAATCTACTCCTACCTCATTCCATAACTTTTCCCCCCCCCCCGCCTTGGTTCAGGCCCAATAAAAAAAACTAATGATGCTATTATAACAGCGAAAAATTACATGCAATAGAGAAAAAAAAAAGTCCCCCTGGGGATCTCATTGACTTACGTAAAAACTTTTGATACAGTTGACCATGACTTGCTCCCCGTAAAATTGCCACTATGGTTTAGGGGCACTCCCCCAAACCCCAAGTCATACCCCAGCAAAAGAAGCCAATATGTGTATGCAAATGGGGCAAGCTCTTCGACAACCAGTTCGTTGGGGTCCCACAGGGAAGTGCCTTGGGGCCCTCTTCTCTTTCTCCTTTTACTAAATGACCTACAATGCTTCGCAATTATCAAAAACCCCCATTTTTGCAAAATGACACCATCGTCTTCTCTCACCCGAGCCCCGTCACGCTGCCCAAATGTAAACACCGAATTTCAGAAAAATTCTACCTGGTGGGACTAACAAATTACATAAACATTGACAAAACCTTTCATTCAGTTTGGTGCAGAGTAAGTGTACCTCTTAACACAACGATAAAGGATCACCTATCACAAAACTAAAAGAGGGAAAAATTTTGGGAAACCACCTCGATAAAAGACTCAAATTTCATACACTTACAACAAATTTCTAAGAAAATTTCCAAGATGTAGGCATCTATCGAAGTATGGTATATGTTCCCGTCGCCCTCCCGGCCCTTACACCTCTTATTTTCCCCCTATCTACCCTTTGGGAAATTTTGGGTGATGGGGTCAACAACAACTAACCCTCTAGACCACTAATTACAGAAAAAAAAAGGCTGCCCGTTAGAATGATAACAAATTCTCCTACAGGGAGCAACCTCCCCAAATTTAAAACACTCAACCATCCCTACAAAAATCCATCTTTTTATTGCACTATTACTACATAGAAATTAAAATTGATATTAACCCTCCCCTCAAAAATTCCTTGCCCAACCTCAACAGAAACACATGACCCTAATTCAAGGAACGTCACTCTTTTTTGTTCCCGTGTCCTCTCCGCTATGCAAAAAATATGCACATAAAAAGCCCCAAATCTGAATATTACCTGTAAATATAAAAGAAACACTAACCTGTTTTAAAATTTAAGTCTCTTCTCAAAGTTCATTACTCACTCGAACCAAATAAAACTAATAATTTAAACCCTATAAATTTTATATCCTAAATGTTACTCCAATTATTCACACAAAAAGTTAAAACCCCAAAATTTTTTATTTTTTTTTTTTTTTTAATACATACCAAAAAAGAATACCCATTCTATGAATGTAAAAATGCAGCAACATATGGACCCGTCTTTTTAATACTCATTTGTATTTTTAGTTATCGTTTACAAAATGTTTTATCATGTTTTTATCTTGTTGTTAATCTTAAGTTAAAAATTTTAAACCGCCCCTAATGCTAGCTATAAGTGGCTTTGGGGTGCTGCTCTTACCTGTATTTTTTTGACCTCTGTTTGTATGCTAAAATTTATAAAAATTTAAATAAATAAATAAAAAAAATAAAAAAAAAGTTGATACATAGAGAGGTTTGACCCCGAAATATAGTGTATTAGGCGCCAGACATGATCATATCTGTGTCTTGTTTACTGTTTACCTTTAGGTGTTGACGTCTACCTGCTCAGGTGTTGACTGTGTTAGTTGCTAGGGGTTGACTGTCTTACCTGCCCCCAGGTATTGACGTTTACCTGTAGGGTTGTGTCTTACCTGCTAGGTGTTGATGTGTTAGGTGCTCAGGTGTTACTGTGTTACCTGCTCAGGGGTTGACTGTCTTACTGTCAGGTATTGACTGTCTTTCCTGCTCAGGTGTTGACTGTTTAGTGCTCAGGTGTTGATGTGTTGCTGCAGGTGTTGACTGTGTTAGCTGCTTAGGTGTTGATGTGTTAGTGCTCAGGGTTGACTGTTGTGATCAGGTGTTTAAATTGTTAGGCTCAGGGGTTGATTGTTTTGTTGTTAGGGGTTGATGTGTCAGGTGTTAGCTGTCGGTGTTGACTGTTATCTGCTCGGTGTTAGGTGCTAGGGGGAGAGGTGCTAGGTGTCAGGCAGGAGCAGGTGTTAGGTGGTGGGTATAAGCAAAATTTTTGGTTTTTTTAGGCAGCGCAGGGGTTAGGTGGTGAGAGCAGCAGGTGTTAGGTGGTGAGAAGCAGCAGGTGTTAGGGGTGAGGCAGGCAGGGTTCGTGGGAGGGCAGCAGCAGGTGTTAGGTGGTGAGGGAGCAGCAGGTGTTAGGGGGTGGGCGCAGGCAGGTGTTAGGTGGTGAGGCAGCAGCGCAGGTGTTTGGTGGGAGGGCAGAGAGGTGTTAGGTGGTCGGCAGCAGGCAGGGTTAGGTGGGGAGGTAAGGGGCGGTGTTGGTGGGAGTGGGAGGCAGCAGCGCAGGTGTTAGGTGGTGAGGGAGAGCAGCAGGTGTTGGTGGTGAGGCGCAGCAGCAGGGTTTGGTGGTCAGGCGCAGCAGCAGGGTTAGGTGGTAGGCGCAGAGCAGGGGTTAGGTGGGCAGGGAGCGCAGCAGGTGTTAGGTGGTCGGAGCAGCAGCAGGTGTTAGATGGTGAGTGGCGGCAGCAGCAGCAGGGGTTAGGGGTGTGAGGCAGCAGCGCAGGTGTTTGGTGGTGAGGCAGCAGCAGCAGGTGTTAGGTAGTAGGCAGCGCGCAGGTGTTAGGTGGCAGGGGCAGAGCAGGTGTTTTTGGGGGCAGGGGCAGCAGCGGTGTTTGGGGTGGTGAGGCAGCGCGCAGGTGTTGGTGGTGAGGCACAGCAGCAGGTGTTAGGTGGTGGGCAGCAGCAGCAGGTGTTGGTGGGAGGCAGCAGCAAAAGGTGTTAGGGTGAGGCGCAGCCCGCAGGGGTTAGGGGCAGGCAGCAGCAGCAGGTGTTAGGTGGTGAGGCAGCAGCAGGTTTAAGTTAGAAATTTTAAGGGTTTTTGTTACATTTAAAAAAACAATTTGTTGGCAGAAAAAATTCTTCAAGGGTTTATTATTTAACCAAGAATAACCCAAAAAGTTAGTAAGTTTATTTGTAAAGTAAATAATACACTTAACAAATTATCATCAAGTAAAATGTACATTAACCCCAGAGTCCCCCCCCCCCAAAAAATTTTCATAATAGTAAAAAAGTACATTAATAAGAGTAACCAAAAAAATTTTCTACTAGTAACATTACATTTAAACCCCCCAGAGTAACACAAAAAATTTTCATAAATAGTAACGTACATTAACCCCAGAGTAATACAAAAAATTACATTTCATAGTAAATGTCATTAACCACAAAGGGTAAAACAAAATTTTCAAGTAAACCTGTACTTAAATCCGAGTAAAAACAAAAATTTTTCATACATAGTAACTGTACATTAACCCCCAGAGTAACACAAAATTTATACTGTAACTGTACATTAACCCCCAGAGAAACACAAAAATTATAACTAGAACTGTACATTAACCCCCAGAGTAACACAAAAATTTTCAACATAGTAAAATGTCTTAACCCCAGAGCAACACAAAAATTACATACAAATAACTGTACATTAACCTCCAGGCAAAACATAAATTTTTATACATGTAACATGTACTTAACCCCAAAAGTAACACAAAAAATCATACATGTAACTTACATTAACCCCAAGGTAGCACAAAATTATCATACTAGTAAAATGTACTTAACCACCAGAGTAACCAAAAAAATTTCATACTAGTAAATTTCATTAACCACAAGAGTAAAACAAAATTATCATACTAGTAACAGTACATTAACACCCGGAACACAAAAATTATCATCATAGTAACATGTACATTAACCACCAGGTAACACAAAAATTATCATAATAGTAACATGTACATTAACACCCGGTAACGCAAAAATTTCTCTAGTAAAATGTACATTAACCCCCAGAGTAACACAAAAAATTATCTACATGTAACATGTACATTAACCACCAGAGTAAACAAAAAATTTCATACATATAACTGTACATTAACCACCAGAGTAACACAAAAAAATTTTTACATAGTAACATTTCATTAACCCGAGTAAAACCCCAAAAAATTATCATCATAGTAACATGTTTATTAAAAAACCAGGTAACACAGAATTATATGCATAGTATAGTACTTAACCACCAGAGAAAACCAAATATTATCATACATAGTGGGAGTGAGGAAGAGCCAGTTTGAGTGTGGGGAATTTCGTGAGGCAGTGGGTAAAATGAAAGGGGGTAAGGCACCCGGGGGATTGATGGGATTAAGATAGAAATTTTTAAAAGCAGGTGGGGGATATAGTTTTGGAGTGGTTGGTGCAATTATTTATAAATGTATGGAAGAGGGGTAAGGTACCTAGGGATTGGCAGGGGAGCATGCATAGTTCCTTTGTATAAAGGCAAAGGGGATAAAAGAGAGTGCAAAAATTATAGGGGGAAAAGTTGTTGAGTGTACCTGGTAAAGTGTAGGGTGAGTTATAATTGAAAGAATTAAGATTTAAGACGGAGAATAGGATGCAGATGAAAAAGGGGGCTTTAGGAAAGGTTAGGGGGTGTGTGGACGGGTTTGTTTACAGTGAAAAATATAGTGAACAGTATTTGATAAGGCTAAAGAGGTCTTTGTGGCATTTATGGTTTTGGGAAAAAAGGCGTATGACAGGGTGGATAGGGGGGCAATGTGGCAGATGTTGCAAGTGTATGGTGTAGGAGGTAGGTTACTGAAAGCAGTGAAGAGTTTTTACGAGGATAGTGAGGCTCAAGTTAGAGTATGTGGGAAAGAGGGAAATTTTTTTCCCAGTAAAAGTAGGCCTTAGACAAGGATGTGTGATGTCACCGTGGTTTTTTAAATTTTATTTATAGATGGGGTTGTAAGAGAAGTAAATGCGAGGGTCTTGGCAAGAGGCGTGGAGTTAAAAGATAAAGAATCACACACAAAGTGGGAGTTGTCACAGCTGCTCTTTGTGATGACACTGTGCTCTTGGGAGATTCTGAAGAGAAGTTGCAGAGATTGGTGGATGAATTTGGTAGGGTGTGCAAAAGAAGAAAATTAAAGGTGAAAACAGGAAAGAGTAAGGTTATGAGGATAACAAAAAGATTAGGTGATGAAAGATTGAATATCAGATTGGAGGGAGAGAGTATGGAGGAGGTGAACGTATTCAGATATTTGGGAGTGGACGTGTCAGCGGATGGGTCTATGAAAGATGAGGTGAATCATAGAATTGATGAGGGAAAAAGGGTGAGTGGTGCACTTAGGAGTCTGTGGAGACAAAAGAACTTTGTCCTTGGAGGCAAAGAGGGGAATGTATGAGAGTATAGTTTTACCAACGCTCTTATATTTGGGTGTGAAGCGTGGGTGATGAATGTTGCAGCGAGGAGAAGGCTGGAGGCAGTGGAGATGTCATGTCTGAGGGCAATGTGTGGTGTGAATATATGCAGAGAATTCGTAGTTTGGAAGTTAGGAGGGGGTGCGGGATTACCAAAAAATGTTGTCCAGAGGGCTGAGGAAGGGTTGTTGAGGTGGTTCGGACATGTAGAGAGAATGGAGCGAAACAGGGAAAGACTTCAAAAGGTGTATCAGTCTGTAGTGGAAGGAAGGCGGGGTAGGGGTTTGGCCTAGGAAGGGTTGGAGGGAGGGGGTAAAGGGGGTTTTGTGTGCGAGGGGCTTGGACTTCCAGCAGGCATGCGTGAGGTGTTTGATAGGAGTGAATGGAGCAAAGGGTTTTTAAATATTTGACGGCTGTTGGGAGGTGAGCAAAGTAACATTTATGAAGGGATTCAGGGAAACCGGGGGCGGATTTTAGCCCCTGGAGGGGGGAGTCTCAGTAGTGTAACCAGTTCCCAGTTCGTGTAGAAACCCAGTTCCCAGTAACCTGTCCGTTGACTAAACGACCAACCGTTTGAGTCCGGTCTGTGCTGAGCTGACATTTTTTCAAAAGACCCACTACGGGGTTTACTGGCCACCCGGGCAGTCTTTTTGAGAGTGTACCAAGGAATGGAAACGGCTGGGCTCCCCCACATAACAGAAATTATAAGAAATAACAGCCTACGTGAGTATTTCTACCCTAACCCACGTATCGAACCCCACATGAAAAATGGTTTTTACAGCGGTTGGAGCGTGGATTTACGTTTTTAAGGGAAATTCAAGGCGTTTGAAGATGTTGGAGTAGCCGGCAGGGTTCAAGGTGAATCGTCGCCAAGCCTACCCTCGGCCCCCCACCAGCAGCGCCTACCCCCCTAAAAACCTATTGCCTGAAAGCCGTTGCACCCTTTTTTCAAGCCCTGGCTTAGTTCTGTGCAAATTGCTTAAATTTCCCCGGGGGGGTTGCCCCGGATTTTGCAATTAACCCTCAGAAAGCCAGACTGGGGGAAGTAAACGCCAGTCAGCCTATCATCCGCCTGTCTCCTGTCACCAATGCTCCTCCGTGCTTTGTGCTCTTTTACGTCTCCCAGTATCCTTTCCCGTGGGGTAACCCAGTCAGCCAAACCCAGCTTCAACCCAGCTGGAGGAGAAGTAACCACGAGTAAAAAAAGTAACCCAAGTTCCTCTGAGGTATTGTTTTATCGTTTTTGTGCCCCCTGTTGGATGCTAAGAGGGGGTTTTTTCCCATTCTGGGGCATAAGTGGGTTTCCAAGCCCACCTTGTGGGTGAGTGGGGTGCGCGGAGACCCCAGCGCCCCCCCCCCACCTCTCTCCCCCACCCCCGGGGGTGCGCGGCAGTCCCCCCAGCGGAGACACCCCCATCAACCACCACCAGTTTCCCACTTCTCCTGGGGTTGTTTCCCCCTTGTCCCCGGGTCCTAGTCTTTTTTTGGCTAAATAATTGGTAAAGAGATTGTAGTGGTCCCACGAGAAAAAGCCAGTTTGTGAGTTCGCCCTAGAAAGCACATTTCTTCACGACAACAGGTGAGTGGAGGGGGAAAACCCCCCCCCCCCCGTCCCCAGTACACCCCGCCCGCCCACAGGACAACACCTTCTTCCCGTCACCAGTAATCCCCGTCTATACTCTGACTTCGTGAAAATTTTTTTTTGAGAATTTTCTTGCTTTTAAAGACATTTTGGTGTGTGAGAATTTATAGAATTGCTTGTGTACTCTAAACCTTGTGTTTTCGTTTTTCTTTGACTCTTAATTTTTACAATTTTTTCGTGTTTTTATTTATCTTTATTTTTTTTTCTGTGTTTTTTCTTTGCTATCCTGTCTCTAGTAATATTATTGTGTAGTGTCCCGTCAGTCACCCTGTGTGAAGTGATTCTTTTTTTTTTTTATTGTTTCTTTAGCTTCCCAAATTATCCATTTATTTTTTGTGTGTTTTTTTTTTCGTATGCCAGCAGTGTCTCATTCCTCTAATTTTTCGCAGACTGTGTACCATTATTTTTGCCAGCAAAATTTTTGTCGTTCAATCACAGAAAAGATTTTGTTGTATCAGTCCGCAGGAATTTGTTGTAAGAATAAACAAATCCTAAAATGTGCTCCGTCATGAAGTGTTATATTCCCTGTTTTTTTCCCTGTTTTTTTTTTTTTTTCAAAATTTTATTTCTTGAAAAAAATTCATCTGAGAATTTCAATTACTTTTAAGTAAAGTTTTTTCCTTACTCTGGTTGAGTAAAATTTTTTTGTCTAATTTACTTAAGATTTAAAAGTGTTCAATCAGTTTTTTTTTTTTTGGTCTTCTATTTTTTTTCATTTTTTTTTCCCTGAGTTTTCCCAGGACACTTTTTTACTGCAGGATTGTTTTACACCTTTTTTGTTGCACTTTTTTCTAAAGTGAATTATTTTGTTGAACTGTTTCTGCATGAATTATTTTCTTTTTTTGTATTTTTATGATTTATATTTTAATTTTGTTAGCATTTTAAAAAATACTTAAAATTTTCCCCATTTAACAATTTAAAAAATTTTAAATTTTCATTTCACATTGATTTAAAAAATTTTAATTAAAAATTTTTTTATTGCAAGAGTAAAGACGTCATTTTGCATTTAATTCAGTCTCAGTAATATTTTTATTTGTATTTTTCAATGTAAATTTTTTTTTTCTTGGTTAATAGTCCTTTAATTTGATTTTTCCCTTTCCCTCTTGCGTGTTCTTAGATATTAATTTTTTATTATTTTGCAAAAATTAGTTGTATATCTTTTCATTTCAATTTGAATTTTTATCATTTTTTTTGTTCATTATTTTTGCTTTATTTGTTCTGTGTTACTTTGCCATTATTCTCCATCGTAAAGTGTACTTTGTAATGCGACACTCAGACCTCTCAGGCTACTATGCTGGCCCTGTATCAGCCCTCCAGTTCCTTACGCTGACAGCCGACTAGACACCGAGATTTTATTTTAATCGTGATTCCCTTGATGCGTCCTTTATTCAATGGCCATGTCTGGTCTTGAAGCATGGTTTGCGATTCGTTCTCGTGCTAGTGCCCTGCTAAAGGGTTTCCCCTTCAGAGGAAAGCCTTTATCAGACTTGTAAAAAAGCCTTTTCGATCTCCTGCTGCTGTTCAGGGTTGTTGATCTCCTGGTTGCAGACTTCAGGAATTTACTAAGTGGTAAAATTTGAAAAAACTGATCGTTCTTTCCTTTCCATTAAAAACAGCTGATCCATATTTTGTTTTAGGGAACTAGTGAATGTTTACCCCCATGATACTAAAATCGTTGAGTGATTTGCTTTAATAGACAAACTTTTATCATCTTTTATCAATGCTGTCCAATCTTTATCTTTTCTCCCTGCGAGGCTAAACCTTTAAGAATCAATTGCAAAAATAGCAGCTTTGGGAATTTAAAAGAACTAATGCCCCCTGTTTCTGTGTGTGCTTTGGGTGCCCCCAACTGTAACGAGGAACCACTTACAGCCTTAAATTGTCTTTCCCTTGGGCCCCCCAGGGTACTTTCCCTTGAAAAAAGTAATGTCACACATATGCCCAGTCTGCACCCCCTCTTGTTTGCGCCAAGAGACAAATCGTGTCGCAACCATCTCGAGATCACCAAGAACCCAGTGTACGAGTCGTTATCACCTCGTAGTTTCATAGTAATTCAGTAACCATGTCGGCGGGAATTGTTACAACTGGGGGGTTTCCGTGGCCTTTGCAATTAATTGTTGATTTTTTACCCAAAGGGGGACGTCGTACTGTGATGGATAGATCTTCCTACTGTACTTATCTAAATACAGGGACATGACAATTGAGTGAAATGCTCTCTATAACCTTGTACTCTGATTTTCGTGGTCTTTCCCAAACCCGCAAAACCCGTCGAGGAAAAAGATCGGGGGTTTTTAAAAATAACAAAACCAGGCTCATTCATTAAATTTCTCAAATCCCCAAAAACAGGCTGTTCCCCCCAATTGGGGGGGAATTCGGGGCCCCCCATCAAACCGCCCCATGGTGACGTGGGGTAATAATGAGTACCCCCCCCGTTCACATTCTTTGAACCCTTAAGCAGTCTCGAAAATGAAACCCTGCTGATGATGTTGCTTACATTTTTTGACATAGATGTTTTGGGGAGGATTTAGAAAAAGTCTTTTTGTGATAATCCCCCCTTTTTTTTGCCATAACCCCAAGCAACAAGGCCCCCTATGGAAAAGCTCTGTTTTAAGGGCCCCCGTTAAATTGTTCGGACTTGGTGCGCAAATAATATTATTGGGTTTGTTTTTTTAAAGGATAAGAAGTTCGCATGTCCTTTCGTAGAACCGATCCTGGCCTCCTTAGGGGAGTATCTGGTTCTCACTGCGTGTCGAGGTCGGACTTCCCAAACCTTTTTACCCAAGTAGGATTCACTGTTTCCTTCCTTTTGTCGCCAATTTTTTCCTGGTGACCTTCTATGGGATTTGTTCCATGCGGACTTACGCATTGTGCTCCCCCTTTTCGATGGATGCCAAATTGACGCTTTATCGTTCCTTCTGGGGTTACCCCGCTTTGGGTCCGGAAAATTTTTATACTGCCCCGAAGAGTTTGATGTACGGATTAAGTCCTTACAAACTAAAGCATTCCAGTGGTACCCAAGCGGGGGCAGGCACTGGTAATTCTGCCTCCCATCAGTGTTCCACTATACCTTTAGTTGCAGGATAGGCCGATGCCTCAAGTGTCCGAGGCGCTCAGATTTCCTTTAGTGCTCAACCCATCCCCGCATGCCCGCTAGTTCGAGTAGTAGTTTCTCCACAGGGGCGCCTTGTGGAAAACAATTATTCAACTAGTAATGCCATCTCTTTTGATGTCACTGCCGTTTGCAGAAAGCGTTTCTGTTTCGGTAGTGCTTCATAGGTGTCTGTAGTTGTTCTATGTTCCCGATGGTGAAAAGTCCCAGTTGACAGTGATTCCCGCAAAGTAAAGGTTTTTGTTGAAACCTCCCTTTCATGTGTACGAGATAGTAAGATCCATTTTACCTGGCCAAACTTTGGGTCACATGTTCGCCTTGAGCAAATACCCAAACTTGTTGCCCTTGTTACTATCCCTTTCCCTGTTCAGGTTGAGGGGAGTTGCACCTGACCGTGGGCGGTGTATTTCTGCCGGGGAGCCTCATCCACTCACTGGATCATCTGTTCCACCAGTTGGGGGGAGAAAGCTTGTCCCACTGACTTCCCCGTGAAGTCAAGCGTTTGTTGACTTTGTTGAACAAACGTCTAAAGCCATTGTTTTTCAGGTGAGAAGATGGGTTAAAAGAATTATTGTCCCATCGATTCCACTTGAAAACCCGGTACTAGACCTATTACATCTGCGTCAGAATGTCATTTTACAAGTTGCGTCGCAGAAGAAAATTGATCAATTTAAAGCTTGAGATGGGGTTATTGCACCTAGCAATCACCTTGGAATGCACCCTTGATACTGTACCCAAGAAGGATGGTATTGGCGTCCCGTAATTGACTTTAGGAAGTTAAAAGCAAAAAAACCCCTTCCAGTCGCTTTCCCACTCCCGTAATGGGTGTCTTTTACGTAAAAAATCGGAATAAAAAAGTCTTTTCAACCCTGATTTGACAAGGGTTTTTGGGAAGTCCCTCTTCCGGGACAGCCAAAAACTAACGCATTCTCATCCTCGGTCATTATCACTTTCCCCCGTATGGCATTTGGATTACGTTTCCCCTATCACGTTCTCAAGGTCTGGACTAATATCTTTAGGGTCTCATGGTATGCATTATGGTGTACTTGATGACGTAAAGTCATGCTAAAGGTGGATACAACTTGAAAAGACTTGAAGTACTTGGTTAAATTGAAAAAGCCAATTTTAAAAATCAAAATGTCAAAATGTCAATTTTTTAGATCAGAAAATTTTTTTGGTCCGTAGTCACTCCAGGGGGTTAGACTGCCAAAATAAAGTAATGCAGACTAAATTTTCCAATCCCAAAATGCTGTGCCGTAAGTCCTTTGTGGGCTTAGCAGGTTTTTTAGACTTTCATTTCCATTTTTCTTCCCTAGCTGTTCCTCTAACTGAGTTGTTAAAAAAGATGCTCCCTTTTTTTTGGACCTTCCGTCAAGAAAGAGCATTCCAAAATCTAAAAGAAAAATAACTACTGCTCCAATTTTTAAATTTTCCCGATTTTTCTAGCTTTCTATTGCATATTAGTTCAATTGGCATAGGGGCCGTACTAGCTAGAGACCGATGGAAGTAAAGCAGTTGCATTTGTAGCCGAAATCCTTTTCGAAGGCTGAAAGTAATTATACAGTAACTAGCAAAAGCTTTAGCTTGATGGTTTAAAACACTTCCAAGCATTATTTATCAGTCTCGTTCATGTCTTGAAGATCATCTCCCCTGATACCTTATTCCAGAACAAAAACCTACTGGAAGGTTAGCTAGATGGACCCTTCTATCCAAAAAGTCAACCCACCTTTGGCATTTACCTGGCAAATCAAATGTAGCGCGATGCCTTATTGCGCATGTTAGTAAGTAACTGCAGACCCTCCTTTAGTCTGAAAATGTAAAGAATGCTCAAAGACAGATTTCCCTTTTTTTTTGATTGATTCCTGTCCCGGAAGTCTTATTTTGACTGTGAAACCCCCGCTCCCCTCAGTGACTTTCTCATGAACCAAGAATTTCTGTATGAAAGCCGGTTTGGGGCTCCAAGCAGAAAAGTATACCCGTTAGTAATTCCACAAATCACTAGTGAAAGTGCCTTACGTAGTTCAGATGTACAGGTGTTGCACACCCTGGTATGGTCGTTCAGTAAAACAAGCCAGGGTTGAAAAACTTTTTGGGCCCCGTTTTGGCAATGATATTTTGAGTATGTTAAGAAGTTGTTTTCTCATCAAATAAAAGGCAAAGCTAATGGTTTCCCAATCCAATCCAAGTGTACGATACTAGCGAACCTTGGGAAAGAGTTGGCTAGATTTTTTAATAATTTTGTGTTCCCTCCAAGGGAACAAACATTGGTGTTTTGGTAGCCATTTCCCCGATATTGTGAGTTAGTTCCCCATTGCAGTAAGACTGCTGAGACAGTGCTAAAGCGTTTAAAGAACGCTTTTTCTGCAGGATACCACCCCCAATCCCTGGAAAAAGTAATGGAGGTGAATTCTGTAAGAAATTCTTGAAAAAATTTTTGTACCTTGTACAAAATCCTAAATCCACCATTGTTCCTCACTCCGCCAGCAAAGGGTTGGGAACGAAACCCAAAAAGAAAGTATTGATGTCTTGAGAGCCAATCAATCCCAATAGTGAAACTTGGGGTGAAGTTATACCCGAGTGCAGTGTGCTTAAATTTGCTTACAATGTTTTTATAGGGCACTCCACATTATGTTTTATGGTGTAGTAAACGTTTGCCTTATGAGTTGTTATATTTAATCCGAAAAAAACCAATTACAAAACCCGTGATTTCGTAGCAAATGTTCCCCCTTAGCTCAAAGTGTTTTTAGAAGAATCCCTGAAACACTTCATAAACAACAGGGAATTTTACAAGAGTCGCAATACTGAGTTTAAAACCATCCCCAAAAACAAAATAGGTTCGAGAGTTATGCTGTAACTTTAACAAAACGTCTGCAAGCCAAAACTTTATCAAAAATTTTTTGGTCCCTTTTCGAGTGTTGAACTATCACTGGTAATAAGTATAAGGTTGAGAGTTAGTTGGTCAGTTTTAAAAAATCGCATTTGGCATATGAAGTTAGTATGTGATGATATGATGTTCCAAAACCCGACTAATGTGACAGACTTGACAGCCTCCTGATCCTTAACTCTCTTCCTCTGATACTCGTCAGATGATCAACCTGAATGTCGTTATTCCCTACGTACCGACAGGTATTGAGAATCCCCCCCAAATTATTTTTAAATTTCCCAAATTGATTTTCCTCAAATTTAAACATGAGTTAGCCAAAGTACAGGTTTGACCCCCCAGAGTGACACCCTTCTGCATATGCCATCTACCCCGAGAGTTGGGGTTAAATGTAAATAACCTGTATGTGAATGTTCCGTATCAATTATCGTATTCAAGAATTTTTTTTTGGTTCGTGTTCTTCCGCATTCTGAGAGTTAACAGTTTGATTTGGTGCACCGAATCGCCTTTCTGTTAAACACTCTTTCTTTGTATATATTCCTTTCCCCAGAAATCCGTGATACACGAAAAAAACCCCCCCTCGATCAAATTTTTTTTTATCACTTGAATTCAAGTTTAGTTCGTTGTTCATTTGTTTAGTTTTTTGTTGTATATGTTACCTTTTTTTACATTACGTTTCAGTTTTCGTAAGCTTTCATTCCAAAAGTTTACTTTTGTATTATAATGTTTTGTTGTGTACTTTTACATTGATAGAATCAGCCCCCCGTTTTCCTGCCATCTCTAGTTGTTATTTTTTTATGTGGGGAGACTACGGGGAGCGTCGCCGAGCTCTCCGTAGTAGACCAGTTACCAGTCTCAGGTAGTAACCAGTTCAGTAACCTGTCCCTTACCAAGACCAACCGTCTTGAGTCACGGTCTGTGCTGACTGAATTATTTCAAAAGACCATCGGGGTAGGCCGCCCGGCTAGTCAGTTTTTACGAGGTAACCAAAAGGGGATAGGGAAGGCTGTGGGCCCCCCCCACATAAAGCAATTATAAAATAATAACAGCCTACGTGAGATTTCTACCCCAAAACCACGTATCGAACTCCCCCTGATAGAAGTACAGTGCCTGCACTCTGAAGGAGGGGGTTAATGTTGGTTTAAAAAATGTAGTTAAAACACCCTTTGGCAAGCAGTGATGGGTGAATGTTTGGTGAAAGTTTTTTTTTTTGGGCCCCCTGCCCCTTTGGGGGGAATCGGCGGTGTGATAATAAAAAAAAAAAAAAACATAGAACATGTAATTAACCCCCAGGTAACACAAAAATTATATACATAGTAACTGTACATTAACACCAGATTTTTACAAAAATTATATGCATAGTAACATGTACATTAACCCCAGAGTAACACAAAAAATATATACATAGTAACATGTAATTTAAACCAAAAAGAGTAAACACAAAAATTTTTCAAATAGTAACTGTACATTTAAACCCCCAGATAAACCCCAAAAAAAATCAAAGTGACTTTTTGTGCTCCTTGTAAAATTTATTAAATTTTAAAACTTAAAACACTAAGTCAAAAAGTGTCAAAATGAGTCACAATAAATAAGATTATTGGTAATAAGGGAGACCCCTGGCCTGCAAAATGGAAACTTAAAGGGTTTCTAAGGTGCAAAATGGAACCCGTGAACCTTTCTTAAAAATTTTA
>NW_026487358.1:0-10087 GCF_026875155.1 Cherax quadricarinatus | reverse complement strand
ATTTTTGGGGACCAGTCAGCTGTTGCTGGACCAGTCAGTTTGCGGGACCAGTCAGCTGTTGCTGGACCAGTCAGCTGTTGCTGGATCAGTAAGCTGCTGCTGCACCATGGTCAGCTATTGCTGGACCAGTCAGCTGTTGCTGGATCAGTCAGCTGCTGCACCATGGTCATCTGTTGCTGGACCAGTCAGCTGTTGCTGGATCAGTAAGCTGCTGCTGCACCATGATCAGCTGTTGCTGGATCAGTCAGCTGCTGCTGCACCATGGTCAGCTGTTGCTGGACCAGTCAGCTGTTGCTGGATCAGTAAGCTGCTGGTGCACCAAGGTCAGCTGTTGCTGGACCAGTCAGCTGTTGCTGGACCAGTCAGCTGTTGCTGGACCAGTCAGCTGTTGCTGGACCAGTCAGCTGTTGCTGGATCAGTCAGCTGCTGCTGCACCATGGTCAGCTATTGCTGGACCAGTCAGCTGTTGCTGGATCAGTCAGCTGCTGCTGCACCACGGTCAGCTGCTGCTGGACCAGTCAGCTGCTGCTGCACCATGGTCAGCTGTTGCTGGACCAGTCAGCTGTTGCTGGATCAGTAAGCTGCTGCTGCACCATGGTCAGCTGTTGCTGGATCAGTCAGCTGCTGCTGCACCATGGTCAGCTGTTGCTGGACCAGTGAGCTGTTGCTGGATCAGTAAGCTTCTGCTGCACCAAGGTCAGCTGTTGCTGGATCAGTCAGCTGCTGCTGCACCACAGTCAGCTGCTGCTGGACCAGTCAGCTTCTGCTGCTGGACCAGTCAGCTGCTGCTGCACCATGGTCAGCTGTTGCTGGATCAGTCAGCTGCTGATGCACTATGGTCAGCTGCTGTTGCAAAACCATCAGCTGTTCCTGAACATGACTCATCCCGAACCTGTCCGTCTAGCCTGAACGTCTCAGCTGCCTTGCTGTCATTGTTTACAAGCCAGGGTGGCCAGTTTCATGCATACATTGGATACATTTTGTATTATTACATTATTCACAGTGCTTGTAACTACTAAATAAGTCACCATGGGCCCAAAGAAAGCTTCTAGTGCCAACCCTGTGGTAAAAAGGGTGATAAATACTATCGTACCACAGTCAGCTGCTGCTGCAACAAGGTCAGCTGTTGCTGGACCAGTCAGCTGTTGCTGGATCAGTCAGCTGCTGCTGCACCATGGTCAGCTGTTGCTGGACCAGTCAGCTGTTGCTGGACCAGTCAGCTGTTGCTGGATCAGTCAGCTGTTGCTGGATCAGTCAGCTGCTGCTGCACCATGGTCAGCTCTTGCTGGACCAGTCAGCTGCTGTTGCACCACGGTCAGCTGTTGCTGGACCAGTCAACCGTTGCTGGATCAGTCAGCTGCTGCTGCACCACAGTCAGCTGTTGCTCCACCACAGTCAGCTGTTGCTGCACCACCATCAGCTGTACTACTCAAAGATGTGGAGAGAGTGTCGTTGGTGTGGCTTAATGTGAAACAATTACCGAGAAACGATTAACCCCAGAGGGTTATCCACCCAGGATAACCCAAGAAAGTCAGTGCATCATCAATGATTGTCTAACTTATTTCCATTGGGGTCCTTAATCTTGTCCCCCAGGATGCGACCCACAACAGTAAACTAACACCCAGGTGAACAGGAAAAAATGCCTCGAACTAGTGCTCATATTGGTGAATTTAAGGCCAGCAAAGGTTGGTTTGAGAGATTTAAGAATTATAGTGGCATACACAGTGCAATAAGGCATGGCGAAGCTGAAAAATTCATCCCCTAACAAGTGTTCAATTGTGACGAAACAGGCCTGTTCTGGATACAAAATGCGAAAGGACCTACATAATCAGGAGGAATAAGGCACTCGCAGGAACACAAGCCTATGAATGACAGGCTAACTCTCATGTTTTGTTGTAATGCTAGGTGGGGGATTGCCAAAGTGATGTCTTTACTGGTGTCACTCGCCTGAAAATCCCAGTGTTAAAGTAAAAACAGTGTCTCATCACTCATCAGTACTCTTCCTAAAGGTAAGTGTCATTTTAACATTTATTTATGTGGCTATGTGGCCATGCATTATGATTTTCTTCGTTAGGGAATTGTATATTTCATGAATTTTTTCTTTTTTCTACTTTTGGCTGTCTGGATGGAATTAATTGGATTTCATTATTTCTTATGGGAAAAATTAATTCGCGTAAGATAATTTCGATTAATTTTGAAGCTCTCAGGAAAGGATTAATAGCGTTATGCGAGGGTCCACTGTATATTTCATATAGTCTAAAATGCTTATTGTGAAAAAACAAATGGTTCAATTATCTTTCCTGTCAACAATGAATAAGAGGTTCAAAGTGATTGTTGAAGTTATGATGTGGGAGTACATAGGTGAGTATGTGTGTATTGAATATTTAGCATTTAGTCTAAGGTGATTAAATGGTTTTTTTGAGAAGTCATAAATTGTTTTCTGAATGGGTTACTGTTAATTATTCTGGTAATAATTCATATTTTAGGGCCCTTATATGTGCATAGAGTTTTTACTTAAGTTGATTTGGACACGAGGTATATCAAAAAGTGATCTGTGTCGTGTGTTGTGGTCATGTGTCCTGTCTAAGTTGGTGAGGAGAAGTTCAAAACTCCAACCCGTTTGAGAAGTTTGAGTGGGAGGTTTATATTTGCATGAATTGTTATGTGTACTGTAGTAGGGCCATGAATAAGTTATGGATGTTCTTAATAGTGAGCAGATTCAGATTTTAAAAATTGGTGGAGTATGCTAGTGGGAGTGGGAATGCGTTATCATTCTTACTGCTGCCTTTTGCTGGGTTATGAGGGATTTTAGGTGATTGGATGTTGTTGATCCCCATGCACAAATTCCATATGTAAGATATGGGTATATGAGTGCATGGTACAGTGCCAGGAGAGCTGATTGTGGGAATGTAGTACCGTATCTTTGGATAGTTTGCCTACAGTCTTGGAGATTTTCATGTTGTTTTGTTGTATGTGTGTATGGAACTTAAGTACTGTCAAGGTAGACACCTAAGAATTTTCCTTCTGTGAATCTTGTGATGTTGATCATTTTTTGTTATGTTAAGCATATCATTTGTAGACTTTCGTTTCCAAAACTAATGAATTAGGTTTTTATCGCTTCAGGTAAGTTTAATAGTCATCATCAGGCAGATATTTGGAAGAGCTGGTGGAAGGACTTGAATGAAGAGTTCACTACAGAGCTGCATGAGTTTCAGGTTGCACAGCAGGCAGATCACAGCTCAGGAATTTGCTTCAGAGTTGGAGGAGCGAGGTTGGAGGAAGTTGCCTTCATCAATAGATTATGGGAATTTGTACAATGTGGTCAAAGGTGCAAGCATTTATGGATGAACATTATTCTGTCACAGTTGTTGTAAGCCGTATTTGGCAACATGTACAATGGACACTCTTGTTGTTCCATTTAGGGGTATACTTAAAGAGTTGCCAGAAACGAGCTCTCAGGACTAGAGATTTTGTGTGGCATGGATCAGTGACTCTCAAGCTTGTCCTAATGCATTTAAAACAAAGCGAGGTAACCCCAGAAAAGGACTTGTTACCTGTAAGTATTTATGGAAGGGATTCCCCTTCCAAAACAATAGTACACCTACATACTCTGCCCTCCTGTATCATCACTCATAAATAAGTCCACAATAAAGGTGAGTGTCATTTCAAGTATTGTTTATTGTGCATGTTTCATGGTTTTCTGTTTATGGAAATGTATATTTCATGTAAGCAAAATTATTTTGTTTTATACCTTTTTTTGGGTGTCTTGATGGGTTAATTAGATTTCCATTTTATAGTACATATCTTCTTCTGGGGAAATTTTAATTCTGTTAATGTCTAAATTGGTTAAAGGCTTTCTGGAAATGATTAATGCTGTTACACTGAGGGTCACTCTAATTCCTCTTAAGATCCACTTCCAGAAGTGTTGAACTACAAGTTTGGGAAGCAGGAGAGCCAGAATTCCACTTGGGGGAGTGAGAGCTTCCTTGCGCCTGACTTGGTGAACAAAGTAAACTTTTGGCAGCGTTCTACAATGCCATTGGGATCTAAATTTTTTCTATAGTGCGCACACTCACCACTCAGACCCATTTCTTAGATGTAGGCCTAACTGCCTTCTCATGCTAAATTGAGGCCGCTAGATTTTACGTGTAGTTCTACAGTTTGGATCTCAACTCAGAGCCAAAGAACTATGCCACGGACCCTGAAAGGGTTAAGTATGAATGGGAAGGAGAAAGATTCAGTGGATTGTTTAAAGAGAATTGCAGTAATTGTTGACAACACATGGAAGCACTTTTTTATACATTAGTGTTGGTAGTTATTTAGGGTCTCTGTCTTGTTCTTTTGTGTTTTGATTATAAGCGAGTTTGGTTGGGTTTGTGGGGCTAAATAATATAGTATTTTGGTAGTTGCAGTGAAATAGTTTTTGGTTGAATGTCTGAGTTTGGGATGTTGCTTGTATCTTTTTTCTAATGGTAGAGAAGACATTGAGTAGTTGGCAGTATCATTTTTTTTTTTTTGTAAAAAATATTAATGCATCATCAGTTATCAAAGATTGAATGCTAACTCATTTTGCCGTCGATGTTTCTTAAATGTGTAATAAAATGTTATTAACAAATTGACTCATTATGTAATTGGAAGGTGTTCATTAGTTGGTCCTGAGACAATTTACATACATTGTTTATGAGAAAGATAGGAACTGTGGTCAGTGGTGTATCTGTGATTATCTCATACTTTTAATTGGTATATAGTGTTTGTCCGATATGGTCTGGTAAAGCAGGCATATGTCTCCAGAGGATTCTTGTCAGTTTTGTTATTGTTGGCAGAAGTGAGCAGCTGCTCATTGTTTATAAATTTAGTTACTTGTGGGTCATGGTCATTGATGAGGTTTATGTTAAGTCCAGTGTGAGTATCAGGTGGTTTGTGTTCATCTCTGCTTCACTTATTGTGTTTCTTAGTTTTTCACTAAATGAGTAAATATTTGAGTGAGGTACTCTATAGATTGCTCCAACTGTTTAAGGTTTGTGCATGTAGAATTTATACATTCAAGTTCGTCAGGGTAGGGTGTGCAAAAGAAGAAAATTAAAGGTGAATACAGGAAAGAGTAAGGTTATGAGGATAACAAAAAGATTAGGTGATGAAAGATTGAATATCAGGTTGTAGGGAGAGAGTATGGAGGAGGTGAATGTATTCAGATATTTGGTAGTGGACGTGTCAGCGGATGGGTCTATGAAAGATGAGGTGAATCATAGAATTGATGAGGGAAAAAGAGTGAGTGGTGCACTTAGGAGTCTGTGGAGACAAGAACTTGTCCTTGGAGGCAAAGAGGGGATTGTATGAGAAGTACAGTTTTACCAACGCTCTTTATGGGTGTGAAGCATGGGTGACTGAATGTTGCAGCGAGGTGAAGGCTGGAGGCAGTGAGAGGATGTCATGTCTGAGGGCAATGTGTGGTGTGGACTATAATGCAGAGGATTTCGTAGTTTGAAGTTTAGGAGGAGGTCGGATTACAAAACTGTTGTCCAGAGGGATGAGGAGGGGGTTGTTGAGTGGTTCGGTCATGTGGAGAGAATGGGAGCGAAACTGAATAACTTAAGAGTGTATCAGTCTGTAGTGGAAGGAAGGCGGGGTAGGGGTCGGCCTAGGAAAGGTTGGAGGGAGGGGGTTAAGGAGGTTTTGTGTGCGAGGGGCTTGACTTTCCAGAAGGCATGCATGAGCGTGGTTGATAGGAGTGAATGGAGGACAATGGTTTTAATACTTGACGTGCTGTTGGAGTGTGAGCAAAGTAACATTTATGAAAGGGTTCAGGGAAACCGGCAGGCCGGACTTGAGTCCTGGAGATGGGAAGTACAGTGCCTGCACTCTGAAGGAGGGGTGTTAATGTTGCAGTTTAAAAACTGTAGTGTAAAGCACCCTTCTGGCAAGACAGTGATGGAGTGAATGATGGTGAAAGTTTTTCTTTTTTGGGCCACCCTGCCTTGGTGGGAATCGGCCAGTGTGATAATAATAATAATAAGTTCGTCAGAGTAGTATATAGCTGTTCCACCTCCTAATTGGTCTGGCCTACAATTGCGTATGGTCGTGTAAACCATGTATATGGACTACACAACCATACACATTGTAGGCCACATGTATGAAACATAAGGTTTTAGCTATGTTTTCAATGAGGAGTAATGATAAAACATTACAGATATTTAGAGAAATGAGTAGTTCTTGGAGGTCATCATGTGTTTGCTTGATGGGAAAAATGTTAAAAGCGGGTGGGGAAATAGTTTTGGGAGGGGTTTGGGTCAATTATTTTAATAAATGTTGGAAGAGGGTAAGGTACCTAGGGATTGGCAGAGAGCATACATAGTTCCTTTGTATAAAGGCAAAGGGGATAAAAGAGAGTGCAAAAATTATAGGGGGATAAGTCTGTTGAGTATACCTGGTAAAGTGTATGGTAGAGTTATAATTGAAAGAATTAAGAGTAAGATGGAAAATAGGATAGCAGATGAACAAGGAGGCTTTAGGAAAGGTAGGGGGTGTGTGGACCAGGTGTTTACAGTGAAACATTATCACACTGGGCGATTCCCACCAAGGCAGGGTGGCCCAAAAAAGAAAAACTTTCACCATCATTCACTCCATCACTGTCTTGCCAGAAGGGTGCTTTACACTACAGTTTTTAAACTGCAACATTAACACCCCTCCTTCAGAGTGCAGGCACTGTACTTCCCATCTCCAGGACTCAAGTCCGGCCTGCCGGTTTCCCTGAACCCCTTCATAAATGTTACTTTGCTCACACTCCAACAGCTCGTCAAGTATTAAAAACCATTCGTCTCCATTCACTCCTATCAAACACACTCACACACGCCTGCTAGAAGTCCAAGCCCCTTGCACACAAAACCTCCTTTGCCCCCTCCTTCCAACCTTTCCTAGGCCGACCCCTACCCCGCCTTCCTTCCACTACAGACATTCTGTTTCGCTCCATTCTCTCTACATGTCCGAACCACCTCAACAACCCTTCCTAAGCCCTCTGGACAACAGTTTTGGTAATCCCGCACCTCCTCCTAACTTCCAAACTACAAATTTTCTCTGCATTATATTCACACCACACATTTGCTCTCAGACATGACATCTCCACTGCCTCCAGCCTTCTCCTCGCTGCAACATTCATCACCCATGCTTCACACCCACATAAGAGCGTTGGTAAAACTATACTCTCATACATTCCCCTCTTTTCCTCCAAGGACAAAGTTCTTTGTCTCCACAGACTCCTAAGTGCACCACTCACCCTTTTCCCCTCATCAATTCTATGATTCACCTCATCCTTCATAGAGCCATCCGCTGACACGTCCACTCCAAATATCTGAATACATTCACCTCCTCATACTCTCTCCCTCAATCTGATATCCAATCTTTCATCACCTAATATTTTTGTTATCCTCATAACCTTACTCTTTCCTGTATTCACTCTTATTTTCTTCTTTTGCACACCCTACCAAATTCATCCACCAATCTCTGCAACTTCTCTTCAGAAACTTCCAAGAGCATAGTGTCATCAGCAAAGAGCAAACTGTGACAACCTCCCACTTTATGTGTGATTCTTTTTCTTTTAACACTCCAGACGCCTGCTTTCAAGACCCTCGCATTACTTCTCTTACAAAACCCCATCTATAATATAATTAACAACCACGGTGACATCACACATTCTGTCTAAGGCCTACTTTTACTGTGAAATAATTTCCCTCTTTCCTACATACTCTAACTTGAGCCTCACTATCCTAGTAAAAACTCTTCCACTGCTTTCAGTAACCTACCTCCTACACCATGCACCTGCAACATCTGCCACATTGCCCCCCTATCCAAACCCTGTCATATGCCTTTTCCAAACCCATAAATGCAAAAAGACCACTTTAGCCTTATCTAAATACTGTTCACTTATATGTTTCACTGTAAACACCTGGTCCACACACCCCCTTACCTTTCCTAAAGCCTCTTGTTCATCTGTGCTATCCTATTCTCCGTCTTACTCTAATTCTATCAATAATAACTCTACCATACACCTTTAAGGTATCATCTCAACAGACTTATACCCTATAATTTTTGCACTCTCTCTTGTCCCTTTGCCTTTTTATACAAAGGAACTATGCATGCTCTCTGCCAGTTCCACTAGGTACCTTACCTCTTCCAACACATTTATTAAATAATTGCACCAAACCACTCCAAAAACTATATCCCCAACGCTTTTAACCATTTCTATTTTTTTCCATCAATCCCGGCTTTTGCCTTTACCCCCTTTCTTTTTACTACTGCTCACGACTTCCCCCACACTCACAACTGGCTCTACCTCACTCCTACAAAGATGTTATTCCTCCTTGCCTATACACGAAATCACGCTTCCCTACTTCATCATTTTAACAATTCCTCAAAATATTTCCCTCCATCTTCCAATACCTCTAACTCTCCAATTTAATAACTCTCCTCTCCTATTTTTAACTGGACAATGTCCATTTGTTTCTTGGCATTCATTAAATTGTTAATCTCACTCCAAAACTTTTCTTATTCTACAAAATTGTTGATAACATTCACCCACTCTCTCATTTGCTCGAAATTTATTAACTTCTTTTGACCATATTCAGACTTATATTCTAAATAATTTAGGGTTCAATAAGAGGAGAAAGCGGTGGGGGACATGTGAGAGAATGCGTTTTGGTAGTGTTCCATTTTATAAAATAAAACCCCCAAATTTTTGCATATGAGAAAAAAAACCAAAAAATGTTTGAAAAATAAGGATTTTTGATTTTTTTTAATAAATTTTATGGTTTTTATCCGTTTTCTTGGTCTATTTGATAGATGGGAAACAATTCGGATAGATGATTTGATTAAGTTGCCGAGGAAAACTATTTTAAAAATGCACATAATATGCATGTTTCATGTACAATGTCAGATAACCCTACCTTCCAAACTGTCATATGGGATCTATTTTCTTTACTTTCTGTATGATATTATTTATACATTTCACAGATAATGCTAGATTTATAAGCATTCTATTCCTTTGTTAATAAAATAAAATAGAAGTGCATTAATTAGTAGGGACTGTTGAGACATGATAATGAATAGAAAATTATTAAGATTCCGATGTCTGACATTTTATTTAACAACGGCTTTGAATTAGGCTTTTTTTAATGTTTCAAACTAAATGGCCAATATTACAAAATCTTTCCTCACAATTTATGGTTTGACATCATGTAATATGGGCAGTATCTTTTCAACTTTCTTAAATTACTATTAAATGAAGTATTTTTATAGGATATAGAATGAGTATGATATATAAATGAAATTTTTAATTTATTGTTTTTTTAAGTTAATCTAACCCTCCTTTTATATATCTTCTTTGATATTTACTTTGAAAATTTTTTGTTTTTTTTTTTTTTTTTTTTTTTTCCTGAAACCCTTTTAACACAAAGCAAAATTCCATTTTCCCCCATACTCTTTGTTCCATTCATCCCATATTCATGGTTTTATTTCCAACCTTTTTTATTATAAAACCCCTTTTCCCATTTCTTTCTCTTGTACCATTACTTTATCTCTTGAAACAAAAATGTGATATTCTGGCCCTTGAAAGTTTAAATTTAATCTTTTATTCCTTCAAAAAGTTTTTTGTTCTTTTTTATTTATTTTTTTAAAATTTTTTTAAACCCTTTAACGTTCTCGGCCCCATAATTTACCTGGACCCTTTTAACCCCCTTTTTTACTTGACAGGAAATTTCCCTTTACTTTTAAATTTCTTTTTATTCCCAAAATTTTTCTCCCTTTTTTCTTTTCCGGGATCACCTTTGCCATTCTATCCAACTTTATTTACAAAATTCTTGGCATTACCTTTATTTCTTTTCCTCCAAAAAGACTTCAATTATGTACCCTCCTTTCTTCCCTTTAAATTCAGTTTTAAATTTTTTTTTTTTTTTTTAAAAAAAAAATTTTAAACAAAAATTTTTGGTCCCTTTTATTTTTAAATGGGGAAAAAATTTCGGGGGTTCCTTTAAACCCCCCAAAAAAGGGGGTTTTCCATGTTTTGATTTTTCCCGGGAAAAAATTTTAAAAAAATTCC
>NW_026487351.1:0-39484 GCF_026875155.1 Cherax quadricarinatus | reverse complement strand
CTTTAACCTACAGGGCAACTACCCCCTAAACCCCCCAAACCCCTTCCCCCCCCAAATACTTTCGTCCACTTATCCGCAAAAAAACCCCTTCCCATCCGTAGTGTTAACCTGACGCCCTAAAACCCCCACCCGACTCAAGAACCTCCAAACAGGAATAGCTGTTCCCCTGCTGCGTTGTTTTTGTCTGCGCAACAAAACACAAGAGCCTATGTCACATAACACCCCCTCACCCCTACTCTCACCGTTTGGAACCGCTCGTCCTAAATTTTTCCTGCAAACCCTCTTTTTAAAGATCAAATGTTCGCCATCGGATAACACCCTCTACTGTCCCTTTACATACAACCCGAAACCCCTTCCTCCAATAATTAATCAACCCCAAATTTTAAAGAATTATCCTTTCCCCTCCCTCACATAATAATGCCGAATCCGTCCTTGCCACAATCCAACCACTCACCACTTCCACACTTTGTACCTCCTAAAGTTAATTCCCCCACAGCTCCGTAAAATCCCCCAACCCTCCTCATCTTCCAACAGCCGTTTTTAATTTCCAATACCCCCCTAAAATCCAAGCTAGAGAATCCCCTCTACTTCTGCTACAACCGCCCTATGATCTGAAAAGCTAGTTAAATAGTACGACAGCTTTGACAACCTTATAATATATACAACCGTTAACTCGGGTAACCTCCCCTCACGAAAGTATGCTCACCTCCACGTTCCCACCTACCAACCCTCAACTGAACTCACCAAAAGTTTGCGTATGCGTCAACATATCCCCGCCCCTCGTGGTTCCAATCCGCTTCCTGATCAAAACAATTCCAGTCCCCACCTACGAGGGCCACTTCAGGTAAACCACGGGAAAGCAAAACAGATCTCACACACAAATCCCTCTTACTTTCATATTATTTAGCTGGTGCATACACACTTACAAAATTTACCTTGCCCATCCCCCACCCATCCACACGCAACACCCTCCCCCCCCACCCCCTTCACGTTTTTTCCCAACAAAAACGGTTTCGCATCCTTATCAATAAACCCACACCCCCTTTTTCAAACTTGCCAAATGGCAAGGGTCAACACCGATGCCCGTCCACCTCGAGCACTCTCCCTTTCCCCGAAATTATGCTCCTGTAGAAAGACTACGTCCACTCTGTATCGACGTAAAGATACGAAAGCTTCCCTCTTCACACCAGTACACAGTCCATTCACATTCACATCATGCACTTAAGGCTTAAAGCTTCCAATCCTTTTTTTCCTCTCACCCTTCCGGGCCCTCTTGCCCCAGGGTCACATGTGGTTTGTCCCCAAACCCCCCCCCCTTTTGATGCTCTATCCTGGCTTCACGAGAATTAATCCTCCTTCCCAGACCTCTCGCGCCATCGGGAATCATCTGGTCTGAGCAGCGCCTCTTCTCGTGACCCTCTACCGCCCATACGTCTTCGAGATTCTCCCCAGTGAACATCAACCTCTACTGTGACCTGTCGCACAGAGCTCGGTGACTCCTCCTGGCCTGCAGTTGCCTCCTTCCTTCTCGTGCCTGTCCCGCCACACTCTCCTTTCAACTCAGCACCATTTCACGGACCAAGCCATTTCCTCGCCCGAAGAAGGTAAAGTTTTCAATACCTCGTCGAGCTCCTCCTCCAGCTCTTGCACCTCCTGCTGATTAGACTTCCTCCCCCGTCACCGGGAAAGTGGCCATTTTCGGGTCCACACAACTCGTCCTCGCCCATCAAAGCACCACAAGAGACTCGTCTACAATTTCACTCCACAGACGCCATCTCCTCGGTTTCCTTTGGAATTCTCCTCCACGACATCCACACCTGTAACTGGTGCTCCACCTGTTTGCGCCGGCGCCCTCCCCCTGCCCCCCACACGTCGCCCCCATTGGTCTACTCCCCACAAAAACCTGCATGTCCTTCGCTGCCCAGCAAAACGCCACTAGAATTTGGGTCCGAAACTCCGGCATCACGACGTATACGGGGTCGGGTGCCTCAGTGTCATTTGAGGGAGAATGTACCCTCCGGAAAGTCCCATGTACGCACCTGCCGCCCACTTGCCTTGGGTTGCCAGATGCACGGTACCATAAGCTGCAAAAACACCTTCCGTAAGTCCTCCTCGTCAGCCTCGAAGGGGACATTTCGCAACTTCACCCACGATAGTGGCGAGAGACGTCCCAAGAGTCGCACTTTGACAGCTGGAGTTACATCAATACTCACATGCTCAAATTTCGTCACTAACGACTCGTACACAGCCGTCGAATTTAACTTGACGAATACACGATAGGCCCCATTCAGGGCCACACCATAAACCTCATCATCCTGCACTCCGTACGTTTCCCTGATGATTGCCGGAAGTAACACCTGCGCCGTAGAGGGGGAAATCGTCCCACGAAGCAGCTCAACGCCGACAGTGTTCACCCTACGTCGGATACTCAGCGCCATATTGTTGCTATGAGAGCTCTCCTGACAAACAGCAGAGGGGTGCTATGCACAACCGCACTCCACCGCAGTCAGGCAGCTAATGATTAAGGTAGGGTAAGTCAAGCTCCGGTTATTCCCGCCTTTTTTCCCCTCCCCGAAAGTGATAGTTTCATTGCTGGCTGCTTTTTAAGGTAGGGTAAGTCAAGCTCCCACTATCCCTTCCCCTCCTCCTTCCCCCCCCCCGAAAGGTGACGTGTGGGGCTCTGGTCCAAACAGTAATCACTAGACTCACAGCTCCCAGCACTACTGTAAGTCCATGCCTGCCATGTATTTTAGTGGATTTATTGGTTGAAAGCTTCACTTTTGACCAATTATAAACTTAGTCTTTTCAGCCTTGCTCTAAGTTGACTACCACTTTTCCTACCATCCATTGTTACATTAGGTCTAAATGGTTCACAGGTTGGTCTGAAGCCGTACTAGCTCCCATCACTTCTTGCTCCGTACTAATAGGTAATGTAAGAGGTGCCATTTTTTCCTTCTGAGGTTGACCTTTCATCCCAAAGATGGACATAGGTGTCTCAGATCCTTTTTCTGTAGTCAGAGAAATCCCTCGAAAGTTCAGATGAGACAATGTCTCGTGAGATTCATGTGGGATTAAAAACCAGTGATGATACTCTCGAAAGCGAGGTAGTAGGATCACCGTTACTTTTTTAGTTGAAAGTGAAGCTATCACCTCGATACATAAATGTCTTAACTAGGGCTCAGACCAAAGCCCAGGCTTCTCCTACTGTCCATCCTTTGATTTTCCCTGACTTTAAGCCTTTAGACATATCAAAGAACTCCTTTGTCAATTTACAACGTAATTGCCCTTCTCTTCAGAATTGCCATAATGCCGCTAACAAAAATCAAGTTATCCAAAGGAAAAACTTTTCATAAAAATTTTGAATATAAAAAGAATCTTGTAAAAGTCATATTCAAATTAAATTCAGATGAGATAGATTATTCCATCTTAGTTGTTCCAAGTCAATGCAGAGAGACTGTTCTTAAAATGGCTCATGACCTGCCAGTGGCCCGGACTTTTCTCGCATCGAAAAACCTTAAATAAAATTATGAAACCTATTTTTGGCCTAAAATGTCCTCAGATATCACTACCTATTGTAATCGTGTAAAGTTTGCCAACTGTCATCCCCCGAGGTAGCGGGCGAGTACCTATGGTCAAATGCCTATCTTTACGGTCCCGTTTGAAAGAGTAACTATTGACATCGTTGGTCCTTTATCTCCACTTTCCCTCTGGGAGACATAGATATAATTAACATTAGTTGATTATGCTTCGAGTTTCCCTGAGGCCATACCTTAAAGACCATAACCGCTACAGAGGGTGGCTGAAGCCCCTTTTGTCCATCTTTTCCAAGTGGGCATCCCTAGAGAAATTTTGTCTGACCGTGGGACACAATTCACATCGGGCTTAATGCAACATCTATACCCAAATTCTGGGGTGAAGCCTCTCTTCACCACACACTATCCCAGCTTTTAATGGAGGATTGAACGCCAGCATTCGATTCTAGAGTCCATTTTAAGGAAACTTTGCTCCCTTAAACCTAAGGAGTGGCATCGTTACCTACCTGTGCTTTGTTTGCCATGAGGGAAGTTCCCAGTGCTCTTTGTGGTTTTCCAAACCCTTTTGAACTTCTCTATGGTAACAGGCAAGGCCCATTGTCCATCCTTCATGACTTATGGACTAATGAGGAGGTGATGCTGAGGTTGTCTCTTACGAGTTTCCCCCTTGACCTTAATCCAAACTTGAGGAGACCTCTGACATAGTTTCGAAAAACCTAAGCTTGTCAATGGACCAGTACAAAACCTATTTTGATTCCCAAAAATCAGAGGAGAAGTTTTAAAGTAGGGGATGAAATTCTTGTACTTTTGCCTATCAAGCAAATAAATTATTAATAGCATGGAATGGTCCACATAAAGTATTAAAAATTTGTGGGAAAGTTGACTACCTCATAAAAAGTCAAGGGGGAAACCTAAGCTTTATCATGTCAACATCCTAAGAAATATTACCGAAGAAATTCGGTTAACTGCCTTAATAACTTTGACTTAGTTTTTTTCCCACATGAACTTTATACGACAACTGAAGAATGTAAAGTGTCGTAATTGACACCTCTAACTTAGATATGATGAAGAAATCATGACTTGGTGACTCTTGACCACTCGAGCTACAACATTAAAAATTAATGAATCTTTGGATGACCATAAGAGACATGAACTACTCAATGTGAAGTAACTTTTCAGACGTCTTTACTGATTTTTTCCCGGTGTTACCTCCACGGTACTCCATAATATTGACTTAGTGACGGGCAATCCTATCAAACGAAATTTTACCTAGTTCCAGTTCACCTTTGGGAGGGATTTGACCGAGAGGCAAATTATTTAAACTAAAGATCATTGAACCTTCAGTATCTGCATACTGCCCCCAGACAGTTAAGGGGATATTCATATAACTTCTATTGACTTCAGGGGCCCTTTAATCTATAACTGGGTGGGATCGACATATGCCCTTAATAGATGCTATTTTCACAAATTTATACACTTCCTTTTTTTTCAGAGATTGATATTGCCGGCATATCAAGTAATTTGACCTTTTTTCTAAGCTTTTAAATTTGTTTTTTCCTACCCCCAAAGGACGTGCAAAAAGAACATGCCCTTTGGTTTGGTAACTGCCTGTCTACCTCGTAACTGATTAAAAGGTCTTGGGAAAATATGCCAAATCTTCAGTTTATTTTGATAACATTTACGTAATGACATCCATGTGGGCGAACTATCCAAACATTAAATAGTTTTACATAGGTTACGCTCACTGGCCTCATGCCAAGCCAAGAAATGCTTCCTTGGTATAACAATTAATATTTTGGACTGATACTTTCTAAAACCTCTGCACCTCCCCCCCAGTAAGATCAAAGCTTATTTGTTTTAAATTCCCCAAAAAAAAAAAGCTCAGCTAGCTTTTTTGGTTCGTAAATTTTTATGCATGGTTAACCCCGAACCTTTACGATTTTACGGGCATCTTATCACTTCCTAAAAACTGTGAAGGAACCTCTTGAACTTTAATGGGGTTAAAAATATTTTTTCCCAAAAACCCCATACTTAAGATTCCAGATATTTAAAAAAAAAAATTTTTTTTAAACGACCACCAAAATTGGCTTGGTGCGGGGCTACTACAATACATAGGTAAATCCCTTCCCCGTAGCTTCCTAACCGGGAAAATCCCTTCCCGCAAAACAAGATACTCCACAATAAAAAGGAAGTTTAGCCCTTTTTGGGGGGTAACTCCAAACTTAAATTTTTTTTGGGGAAAAATTATTTGGAAACGGGCCACAAAAAATTTGAATTTCCAAAACTTTTAAGGGGAAACCCAAAACCCCCTCTTGAGGGGGACATTGGCACCCGGGGGGGTTTTAATTCCTATGGTATTCAATGGTTACCATTTTTTCTCTGACTGGAATCCCCTGACAGCAGCAAAATTTCTGCCCTTACGCGACTTCCGATTTAGAACTTTTTTTCCCCACCTTTCTTTTTTTAACCCTTGACTAAATCTTGGAAAGGGGGAGTTGAAAAAGCAATATATAGGGAGAGAGGGGGTATATGAAAAATTTTCATTGCCGCTACTTTTTAAGGTAGGTAAGTCAAGCTCCCGCTTTTTTTTCCCCCCCCCCCGAAAGCGATAGTTTGACGCCTGGCTTGTAAGGGAGGGTCAGTCTACCTCCCGCTACCCTCACCTCCTCCCCCCCCCCGAAAGGGGAGTTGGGGGGCTCGGTCCAAAAATAATCAATAGACTTCAGTTCCCCCACTAAAGTAAGTCCATCCCGCCTTGTATTTTATGGAATTTTTTTGGTTGAAAGCTTCACTTTTGACAAATAATAAACTTAGTCTTTTTAGCCTTCTCTAAGTTTACTGTTGTAATAATCACCACGTCTTTTTTGGTTTGACTTAACATGGCAGGGTTATTTAAGCGTGGGGAACCTGTAACTTTTTCAGCTTTGGGGACAGAGAGGGTCACCTTTTAACACGGAAAAAACTGAAGCGAAGGACAAAAAGTCCGAACTTCCCCAGGGATAGAATACTCACGGCGATACTCTGTGAAAAACTCCGGGGGGGTCACCAAAAACCTGCGACCTCCCCCCCCCCCCCTCCACATCAGCAACGGCAAAAGATTTCAACAACACGAAGTGTCCCCAAAACCCCAGACTTTCCCAATATATATATAGCGTTAAATTCAAATGTTATTTTTAAATTCATTTCTTTTTTAATTTTTTTTTTAAAAAGGAAAATTTTACCTTCATGTTTTATTGTTTTTGTTTCCCTTTAATAAATAAAAGGGGGTTTTATTTTTTGGGGGGAATTTTTTTGTTTTCATTCTTTTAATTTTTTGGAAAGGAAAGGGCCGTTTTTGGTAAATGTTAAGTTTTACAGGCTGAGAAAAGCCTTCCACAAAACCATATATAATTTATTTAATATAAGTATATTTAATATAAAATAAATTTATATTTATATATATAAAATATTAAAATAAATATTAATATACAGGCACTGGGGAAAACCATAATTAATACATGAGAAATACAAAATATTGGGAAAACCCTTTAAAATTATTTTGGGGAAAATTTCTGTCTCGTCAGCATTTAAACAATAATAAATTTATACATGATTCAACATGTTTTTTTTCTCCCATTACTGCCCCCAGTCTTTTTCCATTTCTTTACATTTAAAGACCCCTTTTATCTCCCCTCAAAAATTTTCAGTCTGCTGGGAGAGGGTTTTGACAACTTCAAACCCGTCAGGAATGGAAATTGTGTTTTTAATTGGGGCTTTTTGTATAAGTTTCCTTTTTCAAAAGATATATTGTTTTTGATGTTCACATTTCCCCAGCAATGAAAAGGGTTACATTTTTTTTTTGTGGTCAGTTACGGGTTTAATTCACTAATTTAAAAAACAAGGAGTGTTAAAGTGAAATTTTTCCTCTGTTAGCGTCGTTCCCTTGGGTCTTTCCTTTTGTGGGAAATTGTGGTCACCCCTCTTGTTAAGTGAAAAATTGTCAAGTGAAGAAGCAGTTAATTCATTTTCCCACCTCACATCCTTTCCTGGGGATGGTAGTTCTTGATCACATAAGAACCTAACACCCCTCGAAAACTAGGCCCCAAAACAGTTAACCCCCGTTTATTTAAAAAAAATTATGAATTAAAATTGTTTTCATATGTTTTTAAAAAATTTTTTTTAAAAAAATTTTTCCCCTAATTTTCCTGATAAGTACTTTCATTAATTAAGAAGATTCCGTGAAATTTTACATTGTTAAAGCCCTTGTACTACAGAAACCTCGACAGCAGGTTTGAGCAGCCACCCAGCACCCGCTGACGACTAACTCGGGTTGTGAGGCACAAAAAACCAGCACCCGCTGCCCTGACTAACTCGGGTTTGTGAGGCAGCACACCAGCACCCGCTGACTGACTAACTCGGGTTTGGGGGAGGCACACACCCACCCGCTGCCTCACAAAATCAGGTTTTTGAGGCAGAAACCCCAAAGCACCCCTCCCTCACTAACTCGGGTTTTGGGAGGCAGCAAAACCAAAACCCCGCTGACTGACAAACTCAGGTTTGAGGCACACACCAGCCCCCCGTTTGCCTCACTAACCAGGTTGTGAGGCACAAAAACCCAAACACGCCCCCGGCGGCCTCACTAACCCGGGTTGTGGGGCAGCACCCCACCAACCCGCTGACTAAAAAAATTTTCCAGGTTTTTGAGGAAAGAAAAACACCCAAAGGCACCCCGCTGACTAAACTAACTCGGGTTTTGAGAGGCAGCACACCGCACCCGCTGACTGACAAAAACCGTGTGAGGCAGCCCCACCAGCCCCCCTGCCTAAATAACTCAGGTTGTGAGGCAGCCACCACACCCCCGCTGCCCACTAACCAGGTTGGAGGCACAACACCACCCCCCGACTGCCAACCGGGTTTGTAGGCAGCACACCAACCCCACCCGGGCTCCCCTCACAAACTCAGGTTGTGAGGCACCAAAACCACACCCCGCTGCCTCACTAACTCGGTTTGTGGGGCAGCAAAACCAAAACCCGCTGACTACAAACCCCCTCAGGTTGGAGGCAGCAAAACCGGGCACCCCCCGCTCCCCTAAATAACTCGGGTTTTTGTGGGGCAAAACACCAGCAGCCCGGCCCTTCACAAACTCGGGTTGGGGGCGCCCACCAGAAACCCGGGGGGGCCCTCACTAACTCAGGTTGTAGGCAGCCCCAAAAGCACCCCGCTCCCTTTCACAAACCCTCGGGTTTGTGAGGCAGAAACCCCCACAGGCCGCTGCCTTAAACTAACCCAGGTTTGGGGGAAAGCACCCCACCAAACCGCTCCCCCTCACTAACCGGGTTTGTGAGGCAGCACACCAGCAACCCCCCTGCCTCACTAACTCGGGTTGTGAGGCAGCACACCAGCCCCCCGCCGACTAAACCAAACCCCGGGTTTGTGGGGCCCAGCACACCACACCGCTGCCTCACAAAATCAGGTTGTGAGGCACAAAACCCACACCCGCTGCCTCACAAACTCATTTGTGGGGCGGGCACAACCGCACCCGCTGACAAACTAACTAAAGGTTGTGAGGCGCACCACCAGCACCCGCCCCTCACTAACTCGGGTTTGAGGCACACACCAGAAACCGCGGGCCCCCCACTAACTCAGGTTGGGGCAGCACACCCCACCCCTGCCTCACTAACTCAGGTTGTGGGGGCAGCACAAACCACACCCGCGGGCCTTTCACTAACTCAGGTTGTAGGCAGCACACCCACCCTGCCCCCCCACAATTTCTTTTTGGGTTGAGGCAGCACACCCACAGCCGCTGCCTTCACTAACCCCCAGGTTGTGGGGCAGCACACCCCCCGACCCCGCCTCACAAACTCGGGTTTTGAGGCACCCACACCGGCCCCCCGCCGACTGACTAACTCGGGTTTTGTGGGCCCACAAAAACCAGCGGGCCGCGCCCCACTAACTCGGGTTTTGTGAGGCACACCCCAAAGAAACCCCCCTAAAGACAAACTAAAGGTTGAGAGGAAAGCACACCAGAAACCCCTGCCTCACTAACTCGGGTTGGGGAGGCAGCACCCCAGAAACCCCGCTGACTGACTAACTCAGGTTGAAAGGCAGCACCCCACACCCGCTGACTGACTAACTAATTTTGATAAGATAAAACCTTCTACGGGATTAGCAGCAGAAAGGTTTGGTTTTCAAATTTGTAATTTTGTCTTGTCAAAAATTTTTTAAATGTACAACTAGCGACTTTTGGTCGCGAAACTTGAAGAAAAACAAATTTTTCTAATACTAAACTCTTTCAAATCCTTTTTTTATGCCTTTCAATAACAAAATAAAGAAATTTAAAATAAATTTATGAAAAGGATTAAATTTCTCGTTAGGGTACCATTGAAAGGGTGAATGTTATGCAATACTGACATTCACGTACCACTGTACGTGAATGTTATACAACACGACATCCACGTACTATTGTACATGAATGTTATACAATATTGACATTCACGTACTACATTACGTGAATGTTATGCAATACTGACATTCACGTACCACTGTACGTGAATGTTATACAATACGACATTCATGTGCTATTGTACATGACTGTCATACAATACTGACATTCATGTACTAATGTACGTGAATGTTATACAATACTGACATTTATGTACTATTGTACGTGAATGTTATGCAATACTGATATTCACGTACCACTGTACGTGAATGTTATGCAATACGACATTCACGTACTATTGAACATGAATGTTATACAATACTGACATACATGTACTATTGTACGTGAATGTTATACAATACTGACATTCACGTGCTATTGTACGTGAATGTTATACAATACTGACATTCATGCACTATTGCACGTGAACGTTATACAATACGACATTCACGTACTATTGTACGTGAATGTTGTACAATACTGACATTCATGTACTATTGTACGTGAATGTTATACATTTCTAACATTCACGTACTATTGTACGTGAATGTTATACAATACTGACATTCACGTACTATTGTACGTGAATGATATACAGTACTAACATTCACGTACTATTGTACATGAATGTTATACAATACGACATTCACGTACTATTGTACGTGAATGTTATACAATACTGACATTCACGTACTATTGTACGTGAATCTTATACAATACTGACATTCACGTACCATTGTACGTGAATGTTATGCAATACTGACATTCACGTACTATTGTACGTGAATGTTATACAATACGACATTCACGTACTATTGTACATGAATGTTATACAATACTGACATTCACGTACTATTGTACGTGAATGTTATACAATACTAACATTCACGTACTATTGTACGTGAATGTTATACAATACTAACATTCACGTACTATTGTACATGAATGTTATACAACACTAACATTCACGTACTATTGTACATGAATGTTATACAATACTAACATTCACGTACTATTGTACGTGAATGTTATACAATACTAACATTCACGTACCACTGTACATGAATGTTATACAATACTAACATTCACGTACCACTGTACGTGAATGTTATACAATACAAACATTCACGTACTATTGTACGTGAATGTTATACGATACTAACATTCACGTACTATTGTACGTGAATGTTATACAATACTAACATTGACGTACCATTGAACGTGAATGTTATACAATACTAACAAGGTAAAACTAGATACAGTTGTACATTTGATGTTTTATCAACAAATTCCGATTTGACTGAAGCCCTATACAATACTAAATTAACCACGTACAATTTAAAAAATTTAACCCAACTTATTACCATTACAAATGTTAAATTTTTACCTACTAATTACTGAATGTTTTTCAAATAAACAGTCCCAAAATTTTTGGATTCTCAACTGTATCGAACATAAAGGTAATCAGGTCCTAATATCCAACCAAGTGTATCCAACTACTACAACCGTGGGGGGAAAGATGTTGCGCTAACTTTAACTAATTTCCAATTTTTCCCTACCAAGCAACAAACATCTATGTGTTATGTAAACCATTCACCAATATGTAGTTATTCACTATTGCAATAAACTCCGAACATACTAAAGTCGATTTAAAGAACACATTTATCTGCACAATAACCACCCCTAAGTCCCTATATCAAATAATGGAGTGAATCCATTAATGAGATTCTTGAAAAATTTTTACTTTACAAGAATCTTAAATCCACTCATGTTTTCCTCATCCACCTGCCACAATGGTTTTGAATGAACCAAAAAGACAGTACTTGATGTCTTAGAGCCACTAATCAATCCCAACAAGTTGAAACTTGGGATTAATGTATACCTATTGCATGTGCTATAATTCTCATTACAATTTTCTATAGTGACAACTCATTAGATATTATCTATTACATTTGTTAATGTAACTTGCCTTTATGAGTAGTTTAAGATTCTAATCCAAACCAATTACAACCCGGATGGATATTCATAGCAACTCTACCAGCTTACTCCAATGTTTTAGAAGAATCCTAAACACTTCATAAATCAACTGAGAATTTACAAGAGTCGCAAACACTCGACAAGCCATAAAACACCCCCCACCCAAAAGCAAATAATCAGAGTTTAATCTAAACTTTATAACAGAAACTCTGCAACCGAGCGTCGTTGAACAAAAGTTTGTTGAAATCTTATCTCGTATTAATATCTCACCGTAATAAGTATAATTAAAAAATATACTGACAATATAAAAATCATTTTAGATCAATGAATTTATATGATGATAATGATGTTCCCACCAACTAATGTACAGACGTCTGACAATCCTCCTATCCTCACTCGCCTATGCCTCTGATAACCCATCAGACGATCAACCCCTGAATGGCGTTCTTCCCTACGTACACACAGTATTTTGAAAATTACCCTCAAGTATCATATTTGTTTCTTCCAATTCATATATTTCCTCAAAATACAGCATGAGTTAGCCATGCTACAATACTTATCCGCAAGACGAACACCCATTCTGCATATGTCAATCTCACCCTACCACGTTGGGGTTAAATGTAATTTTAAAAACCCTTATAATGAATAATTACATATCAACTTATCATATCAAGAATTTTTTTTTGTGTTTCACGTTCTCTCAACGAATTCTGAAGTTAACAATCTAGATTTGAGTGCAACAACGTAAATCCTGCCTTTTCTTTAAACTACTTCTTTCTTATGTATATAATTCCTCCTCATAATCCGTATCACATGAATACAGAGCAATCGATAAACAATATTTTTTTTATCACTCTATTTGTAATCTTCTCAACGATGAAGTTCATTCGATGAGTTGTGTATATAATTAAACTATATTATACCTTGAATTGCATTAAAGTTTCCAGTTACGTAACTTGCTATACAAATATATCTACTTATGTATTTATAAAATTCAATTGTTTTGATACTTGACATTGTATAGAATCAGCCCGAAGCCATATACCCTGCCGCTCTACTTATTGTATTAGTTGTATTTGTCGGCGACACATACGTAGCGTCCCGAGCTCTTCAGTAAGTCAAGTAACCAGTTTCCTAGTAAACCATTACGTTCAGTAAACCATGTACCATAAACTGAACTCAACTATCCAACACGGTCTCTGCGTGAATCTAAATTGATAATTCAAATTGTGCTGACCATAGCAGATTAAAACCCCCCTCCCCATAGACACTTGTAAGCTCAGTCTTACATAGAAAGCAGAATACAGTCGACGTGGGTTTTGGGGGGTTATTTTTTACCTTTCAAACACACACTTTCTTTATAATATACACTACCACCAGCCATATATATTTTTACCCTATCCACTATTTGATCCACATATAGGTACATCTCCCTGTTATTCCTGCTTCCAATGGTCCATATACTCTGTATAACCTGTTTTCACAGTCCATCCCATAAGTACTGACCTCTCCACCGGTCCATAACCTGGTATGACGCTACTTTCCTCCACTTGTCCATCTCGGTATGACCTGCTCCTACACTGTCCATCACTTGGTATGAACGCTACTTCCCAGGTCCATCACTGGGTATCGACTCTGCTTCCACTGTCCATTATCCTGGTATACGCCTACTTCACTCCCATCCCTGGTATGACCTACTTCCATTGCCATCCATGTTTTATGACCTGACTTCCAATTGTCCATAGTTACCCTAGAATGACTACTTCCACTGTCAATCCCTTGGGTTATACCTACTTCCATCTGTCGCATATCCTGTTATGACCTACCTACTGTCCATCAATAATTCCTTTGGTATGACCTACTTCCACCTGTCCCCCATCCCTTTGGGTATCGACCTACTTTTCTCCACGTCCATCCTTGTATACGAACTTCCACTGAATCCATCCCTTGTATGACACTACTTCCACTGTCCATTCCCTTTATACCATACATCCAGTGCGGGGGTTATTCAATTACTTGATATAAACTTCCACTTCTAAACATAATAATAATATATACATTACATCCCTGGTATTACCTACATTTCACTGGTCCATCACTTGATATACCCTACTTCACTGATCATCCCTTTGGTATGACCTACTTCAAGTGTCCATCACTTGAGTATGACCTACTCATTCCCACTTTCCATACCCTTTGAATTTACAATACTTTTACTGGCCAATCAACTGGATAGTACTCTACTTCCACTATACCGATCCCATTGTATGATCTACTTCCAGTGGTCCATCCACTTGAATTGACCCTACTTCGCACTGACCCCATACCCTTTTGTATACCTACTTCCACTATCCAATCCATTGGGTATGACCATACTTCCATGGTCGCATCTCTTAGTATGACCTACCTTCTACTGTCCATCCTTTGTATACATACTTCCATCTGTCCATCTTTTTGTATGACCCCTACTTCACCTGACCATCCCTGTAGTAAGAATACGGCTGTATGGTTGAAACAACTAGTGTTTCAACTCGTCTAGTGTTGCCTTCCATTTCCCACGGTCCGTCGGCCCCTTACAGCAACCCTTCATAGTATAAAATTTCTCCACTTAAGGCTAATACCTTAGACCTCATCCCTTACCACCTCACCACCGCGCCAAATAACATCCCGTCTCCCCACACTCCACTCCGCACCGTGCCGTCCCGCATCCCAACATGCGATGCACGTCCCGCTCCCACCCCGCGCCGCACCTCACCAGCGCCGACCTACGCCGCCTCTGCAGCACCTATCTCCACGTCCCGCCCATCGCCCGCCCATCCCCAGGAATTTTTCACAAATTTTTTTCGATTTTTGTTTTGAATTTCATTTTCTTATGCTAGGCCCAAAGCTTCACTCAATCAAAGATTTACCCATCCATTCCCGCCACACAGCTCCCACTTACCACATTTCCATCTCCCATACCCTAGATACCCAAATAATCCTCTGCATTCCTTGATCATACATCCTCTTACCATTCCACCCCCCCCATAAAATTTCGAACATTCTTTTTAGTTTCTTTAGCTCCAACTCTTTTGGATCAGTTTCGAAGATCTCCTCTGTACTTTCTCTAATAATGCAGTCTAAGCAAAGTGTGACTTCACTGACAATTAACCATTGACGTCACTACTCTAATATTTGCATCATCTTTTGACAAATAATAACACCCGCCAATATGTAAACCATTATCCCTTCAGGAGTACAAGTCAACAAATTAATCTATACTCCTATTTGCTAAAATCATGTTGACGTCACTGATAACCATCCAATCGGCGTATTTATAACAATATAATCAATATATTCATTATTTAATTACATATACCAATTCAATATACATCCAACAAAAAATATACAAATTCATTAAAAAAAAAGGTGCCAATTACAATTGACTAAAATCAAGAAGTCGTTCTTCTCTTGAAGAATTCTGGGCTTTTGTTCTGACTCTTCGGCGTCATCTGATATATAATATAAAACACTTCTGGAAGGAGATTGGAATCCGTGATAATTTATGGAAGAAGGGGAAGCCCTGAATGATTTATGGGAAGGATCGGAACCCGTGATAATATTATGGGAAAGAGAGGAACACCCTGGTATATTATATGAAGAGGGTAAGCCCGTGGAAATTTATGTGGAAAGACTCTATAATTTATGAGGATAGGAGGGAAGTCCCGTGGATAAATTATGGAAGCACGAACCGTGGATAATATTTAATGTGAAAGGAGAAACGGTGGTATAATTAATGGAAGAGAATGACGGTGATAATTTATGCTACAATTGCTTCGCTATTCGTAGGGCCACTGACAGCAAGATTGTTTAATGAATCTCAACACTCTACACGAAAACACTTTACAAAATGCGTTCCTTCTTCAATTTACTAACTTTTTCCCTAAGGGTGTCTTGAGGTAAGGTAGATCATGGTAAGGAATATATATTGTGTATAGACTTCAACGGATTACGAGTAAAGTTCCACATGCGTAGGCATTGAGAAACTTAAAGGCAGCTCATAGAGGAAATTTTTTCTTGGTAGAGCATGGCATGACAATAGCAGTACAACAGATTTGCATAATATGGAGAAATCAAATGGGCACTGCACAAACGTTTTTCTCTCATGGTCAGTTTGTCCGCGATCTGATTGTTCACAATTTACGTAAACAACATAGTAAGAATAAAAGCGAACATAACAAGATTTAGCTGAGATTGACACAAAAAAAAGCTTCGTCAAATTATTCTAAAGACACAAACACTCCAGATATTTGATACTGATCGCAATGTCGCAGAAAGTGGAGGATGACCGCATAAATTCCACAAATAAAAACTACACTCTGGATGAACCATGACTCCACAAATAAATCACCCAAATGGATGGACACAAAACTTCCACAAAATATAAACACTCACCTGGCGAGTGATCCAAACTTACCACAAATAAAACTCACTGGATAACAAACTACCACAAAAATATAAAACTACCACTTGATGACCCCACACTTTACCACAGAAATGAAAACGCACGATGACCAAAACTTCCCACAAAATAAAAAAACACCACAGAGATGACCAAAAACTTCAACAAATTAATTATACCTGCAGTTCACAACTGGTGAACACAAACCGTGCCACAAATAAAACCCAAGGGTTACCATAAACTTCCTACAAATAGAAACTCACTGATAACCAAACTCCCAAGATAAGAACCCGAACTGATGACAACTTCCACAAATAAAAGCCCACGTTGGAAAAGAACAAATCCTTCCACAAACTTACTCCGCAGTTCTATCTTATAGGATAGCACAAAACACTCTCCACAATATAAAAAACAACGCACTGTGAATGCCCAAAACTTCTACACAAATAAAACCCACCTGGATGACCAAACTTCCACAAATAAAACTCTCACTGGCATTGAACCAATAGTTTCCACAAATAAATACCTAGATCGGATGACCAAAACCTCACAAATAAAAACCCTACAGGATGCTACACAAGGAACTTACAACCACAAAATAAAACAAGCACTGAGCGATGATCCAAATCTTCGCAACAAATAAAGAACACACTCATCAACAAATCAGGGGGAATGGATGAACCAAAACTTCGCCACACAAAAAATAAAAACACATACTGTGACCAAAACTTCGCACAAAGTAAAACCTAACCTGATGACACGCAACACATTCGCATCGAAATAAAACCACCACTGTATTACAAGAATCTTAGCCAGCAAATAAAACCACTACTGACTTTATCAAAACTTCACAAAATATAAATCACACTATGTGATGAACCAAAATCTAAACATAATAAAACAACACACTGGATTCCAAAACTCCACAAAATAATATACCCACTGGATGATCAAACAAACTTCCACAAATTAAAAACTCCTCGTGTGGGATATCCAATACTTCCTACAAATAAGTGCACCACTGGAATGACCCAATAACTTCCACAAATATAATAACCCACAAGATGACACAAAACTCACAAATAAAACCCACTGGAATGACCTATACTTACACAAAATAAAAAACCACAAATCTGAGATGACCAGTAACCTACCACAAATAAAACCCACTGGATGACCAAACATTCGCACAAAAAAACCCTACTATGGATAAGACCAAACTTGCCACGAACGATAAACCTTGCAAGGGCTAAGAATGACAAAAAACTATCAAAGAAGATACATAATCTTTAACCCGGACTGGAGTACCAAACATCACACAAATAAATACCCACTGATTATGAACCAACTATTCCACAATAAAACCCCACTGACGTGCCCAAACTACTATTCACAAATATAATCACACTGGAAGAACCAAACATCCACAAATAAAACCCCTACAATGATGACCAACCACTTCACACTAATAGACAACCCACGTGAGGCGATACCACAATAGCGCATTTCGATCAAATAAAACCCACTAGTATTTATCCAAGGACTGTACACATAGAGTACAAACCCTACGGGATGACCAAACTTCCACAAATAAAGCCCTCCTGGAACCAAACTTTCACACGAAATAAACCCACATGTAAGACCAACAGACTTGCCACGAATATAAAACCCAACCCTACTGGATGACCAGACTCCCACAAATAAAAACCCACGTCTGATGCCAAACCATCACAAGTAAAACCCACTGATACACATACTCCACAAATAAAACCACTGATGAACCAAGACTTCCACAAATAAAAACCCACTGATACCAACACTTTCCGACAAGGAAAATCTACCCAACTGGAAACCTAAACATTCACAAATAAAAGTATCCTATTGTTGCAACCGTGTGTCAGATACTTTACCTTGTCGGATATTCTTTACTTAGCAAGCATTACTTGCCAGAACATACCCCATAACGTCCAAATAGCTATTTCAGAAGTACCCATTCTCAAGCAACATCGCGTCTCTAATCACAACACCTTGCGTCCAATCCCCACGCGCCGAGTATTCGACTCTCTAGCCAGTCCCACCTGGTCCATCCCCCCTGGTATGACCTCACATCGTCCCACTAGGTAACCTACTTGACCCCCTGGGTATGACACTCTCCTCTGCGTCCTACACCTGGATGCACCTTTTTGCCACTTGGTACCACCATAGTGAAACCCTGCGGTATGACCGGCGTCCTCCACTGGTCACATTCACCTGGTAAGAATTCTTCCACACTGTCCATCTCACCCTGCGAGTAATGCCAATCATACTTCCATCTTTTCCATTAAACCCGCTGGATGCACCTACTGTTCCCCAACATGCGATCCATCACACACTGGGTTATGACCTGTTTCCACTTTTTTCCTTTCCCACCTGCGGAATAGACCTCTATACGTCCACTTAGTCCATTTCACCCCTGGAGTATGACCTCTCTATATCTATTCCATACTTTCCAACTCCTGAGTATGACGACCTAACAATTCACACAACGGTCCACCACTCCCCTCGGATATTCACGACCCTCTTACCACTGTCCAACTACCTCATAGATCCCTCGTACGGTTAGTACCTACTTCCACTGAGTACCATACCCTGGGTACTGACCCTCCTCCACATGGCCTAAATCATAACATAAAAACACACCATATATTCAGCGACACCAGAGCCATATTTGTATAACCCCAAATTCAAAAAAAATCTCAACAAATATACAAATAATTTTCCCATGGATGAAACCACTGCTTCCACTGTTCCCATTCCCTATTTATTGCTAAAATATCACTCCTTCCATAAAAAGCCCAACCTCGTATCGAACCACCTGCCTTTTCGAAATCTGTCCTCCAAATCACTTGGTATCAACTCTTGTTTCCACGTGCTAAAATGCACCGTGGCGTATCTAACCCACACTGCTTCTCCACTGGTCCAATTTCGAGAAACCCGAATCAAGACCCCAGTATGTCTCATAATACTCTCACTCGGCTACACATACCCATCGGTATGCTGAGACACACACCTCCTACACGAGCGGCACCAATAACACACTGAGCTCACTCAACACTACCCACCTCCATAACTGCGTCACTACCTCACCCTCTTTGGTATGACCTCTAACAATCCACTGTACCAAACCCTGCTATTAGAAAACTCTCACACTAACGTGTCCATATTCCCCACTACCGTACACATGGACACCAATACGTCCTACTGTAGTCTCTACCATTAGACCACCCTCCCCTGGAGGTATCTAAATAAAAACGCACATCCGCTTCCACTGTATCCCCATCGCCCCCGGTCATTGATCTCGTCCACTGACCAGCCCTTTATACCCCTTCCAACATTGTCATCGCCTGGAATACCTGCATCCACTGTCATCCCTGGTATGAACCTCCTATCCAACTCGGCGCTTCGCCACTTCACACCATACTCACCTCTCCTCACCTCTCTGGTCTCAAGCCCTTATGACCTCTTCCATCTTTCCATCCCCTGGCTAAACCTTCTTCCACACTGTTCGCATAACCACCTCAAGACCCCCAAGAATCATCAACCTTCCCTCCACCTTCGCAAATCCTTCACACACCTAATCTGAAGACCTGCACCTTCCATAACTCCACCATAGCCCGCTACACATAACATCCACCTCCGAGCGAGGGCGAGAGAGCGCCATTAATTCGACCAAACGTCCACTGGTCCACCTCCCCTGGGGTAAACTGACCGTCTTTCCACCTGTCGATCTATCCACTGTAATTTGACCTGACCAGTCTCCACTGCGATCACAAACATCCTACCACCATAAGCGGATGCGCAACCTAGCTCCTTCCACATCGTCCTCGCAACACAAAAGCACACCCTCTAAGGCGACATACGTCTCTTCCAAAACCGCGCGCTCCAATCCCCCGCTGGTATCGACCATATCTACATCAAACGTAGCCCAATCCCCCTTATGCGCCACCCACCACTCACCCCATCCAACTGTCCATACCCTCCGCTCGGATATCCACATTCCAATACGCCTTTACCCAAAGAAGGCCTCCCCAACAATACAACCAACCCTGGACGTACACATCACCTGCTTCAAGCTTTCGTCACATACCAACCACTCCGAGCCAGCATAAACTACGTCCATCACCGCACCCAACCCTCGGGAGATATCAACCCCTGCTTCCACTGTCGCATATTCCTACCCCAGAGGATCCAAAGACCCCTCTTACCACTGGCCATTCACTGGAAGAGACGTGACCCTTCCCACTAGTACCATCCACAACTATCAACTACCTGAATGACCTCTTCCGAAACTTCAATCCCTGTATACCTGCTTCAGCTGTCCATCCCTTTGACCCTCTTCCTACTTCCCATACCCTGTATTACATCTCCACTGTTTCCATCCTGGTATGACACTGCATCCACTGTTCCATCCCCGTATGACTACTATCCACTGTCCATCCCTGGGTAAATCCAGGTGGCTTGCGGAGACAGCTGCGCGTCTATATATCCATGGGTGTCGACAGTCTGATGTTCCCTCGGTATGACCTACGTCCACTGTCCAATCCACTGGTTATTACATACTTCCACTTCTAACCTTGTAAACCTGCTTCCACTGTCCATCCCTGGGTATGACTTCTTCCACTGGTCCATCCCTGGGTATTTACCATACTTCCACTCCTTCCCGGTATGAACCGCTTTTCCACTGGCCATCCTGATACCTGTTTCACTTTCCATTCCCTGGGTATGACCTCCCTTCCACTGCAATATACCATGGAAATGACTTGCTTTACCACACTGGTTCCCATTCCCCCACGGTTACTCCTCCTCGTCCACTGGCTCCATCCCTTGGTATACCTACTCAACTGTCTCTCAATAGTATACCAGTTCCTAGTTAACCAGTCACCATACCAGTGTACCGCCATAATATTGACTCACTACCACCATCCTGCTTGAATCAATGGCTGTATTCATATTGATCTGACCATAAGCAGATATTAAAGTACACTCCTCCCTCTCCCACATAGACACTTGTGAGTCAGTCTTAACATAGTAGAGCAAGAAACAGTCGAATCGGTGCCTTTCAAACTACTTTCTGTTATAATATACGTACCACCAGCCTATCGTGATAATTTTACCTCTATCCTACATTTGAAACCCACACGACAATGTGCAACGTTGATGCGTGATAGAATATTTTCAACGTAGACCGACGTTGTAGTAGCCGCAGTCAAACACATTAAACGTCCGCCAACCTCCATAGCCCTACTCTCACTTCACCTCCATCCCCTGTACTCCAGCCTGCAAGCTGTTCAGCCTTTTTTTCAAGCCTTCTTGGCTCAATTGGGTGTCTAATTGCATCTAACGATCCAGGTTGGACTCCCTTAATTTGCAATTAAGACCACTACCAGACTGTGAAGTAACGCCATCAAGACCATGATTACAGCAGCCACCTCTCTGTCATCCACTCTGCTCCTTCATGCTTGTGCATCGTTACATGTCTTCCAGTCAGAAATACCATCTCTGATTTTAAGCCAGTCACCAATCCCACTTTTCTAATCGCCAGCTAGAAGAGAAGTACCCACGACAAATTCCTCTGAAGTATTGCTCAATATCATTGTGCTTGATAGCCTAAACAGATTCTTCACCATCCTTGGTCATATGAGTGGCTTATCAGCCACCTTCATTGTGGTATGAGTGAGTCACCCAGAGAGCCCCAGCGAGCAGCACTAATCACCTTCACACCACCCTAAGCACACTCTCACCTCACCTACCTGTGTCCGTTGCACCTTACCTCTCTAAATACTAGTTATTTATCTCACATAATTGGTCAAGATGATTCTACTAAGCGCACGATAAAGCCGTTATATAGTTTCCACCACTAGAAACCATTCTTACATCGACACAGTATATGAGAGCGTCCGGTTACAGTCGCGAGCAGCGGGTCGGCCAACAAGGAATCTTCCTCTAATACACCAGTCACTCCTCTACCACTTCAGACTATCATTGATCAATTATCTGTTTATAGAAGAGCTATGTTCTGCATTTGAAAGACATATTTGTGTTGAACATTTATGAAGTGAATTTCTTGTTACTCAAACGTGTGTTATCAGTCTAAGACTCTATGATATTCTTTAGTAACAAATCTTTTATATTTGTAATATATTCATTGTTACGCTCATCATACTCATTTTTTTTTATAACTTGTTTTTTTGCTTACTCTCATGTCTGTATAATATTTTTGTAGTTACCAGTCTTCACATCTACCCGTGTGAAGTAATTACATGATTTATCTTTGTATCTTTTGCAGTCATTGTATTCAATCCAGTGATTAGGACCCCCCCCACCCTCTATTGTATTTCATTAGTTATAAATCACCCCATTTTAAACCTCAAATTATTCCATTTAATTCTATTATTTCTCGACTTTATTTTGTGAAATGCATTGTCTGCAATGAATTATTTTCTTTATTATATTTTTTATGCATTCATTATTCTCAGTTCAATTATGCATCTTGTTTTCATTTATTAATTTTGTCCTAGATTTGTCTTTTGCATTATATTATTTAATTGTTATTATCTTAGAAAATATTTCTAAAATTCCCAGATTTATCTCTCGTTCATAACAATTTAGTAATTTTAATTTTATACTTTTTACATTGATTTAAAATTTTTATATTAATTTCTTTATTAGCAAGATTACAGATCGAGGCTCATTTATGCATTTAAAATTCAGTCTCCCTAATATTTTTACTTGTAAATTTCAATGAGTATTTATTTTATCCATTGGTCCAACAGCCATAATTATCATTAATTGTCCTTCCTACTTGCTGTGTATCTTAGACATTTTTTTTATTACTTCTCTGATTATGCGACTCTTATATTTTCAATATTACAATTTTTATCATTTTTTTAGTGTTCATTATTTCTTATAATTTTGACGTTATTGTTCTCCGTCAACCTCTTTGCCATTATTCTCACATACCGTCCAATGATTACTTTATAATGTCCACAACTCAGACCCCCTCTCAGCGATACTGCTGCTGCTGTACATCATACCACACAACACAGTTCCAGACAACTGACAACCGACCCAATCAACTTGAGATACTATAAGTATATACTCGTATTTCAACTTGATGCGTTAATACCTTATATTCAATCCATGTACATATCTTGAAGCATGGTATACGACATTTTCGTTTCTCGTGCTAGCTCTATTGAAAGTCCTCCTTCAGAGAAAAGTCTTAATCAGACTTGCTAAAAATCTCTTCAATCGATCACCACTCTTTTCACATTGTTGAATTCTTCTGATGTCTGACTTGCGAGGAATCTTTACTAGAAAAATGTCACAATATCTATTGAACTTGATTCGTTCATTTTCTTGTATCAACAGTAAAAAAACACTTGATCATAATCATTCTTACGACTTGTAATGCAAACATACCTAGACATAATGAATCTTTGAAACTGCATTGCTTTAGAATTTTCAAAACTATATCATCATTTATCTTAACTTTGCTTCCATCCTCAGCTTTTTGTCAACTGACGAGGTTAAACCATTCACAAACCGTTAGCTAAAAATAGACAGCTGACAATCAAGACTAAATGCCCCCTTTACCTATCGATTTGCTTATGGAGCCTAATCCTCCATTATCTGGACACATGTGACCACTCTATCAACCCTAAATCATATTACTATCCACTTTGCCCCAGTAGCTTTCCCATGTATCAAAACTAATTTCACACCTATCCCATCGCACCACTCTTGTTTTGCGGCCACAGAGAACAAATCGTAGTCGCGTCAAACTACCATCGCAGCGATCACCAAGGACGACATGTACAAGTCAATTATAAAACCTTTAGTATTCATAGTAAATTCAGTCAATAACGCTATCACGACTGTGTTACAACTGTGTTTACCGTGCCATATGCAATTATTCGTCCCTGATATTACCCTAATAGCGTTGTATTCTGATGATGAGTACTCAGTCAGTATATTTCTCCGCTACTGTACATATCACACTAGAGAACCATAAGACAATACACATACTAGTTGCAATGCTCGCATATATACCCGTCAGTATCTCTAGGTCCTTTCACGGCCGTATCCAACTGCAGAACCCTAAGGAAACAGATATCGTTTCTTCTCAAAATAACCAAGACCTATCTTATTCTTCAATTCCTCAAAATTAACAAGTAGCCAGCTCATATCTTCAATTCGGGAATTCGAAGCGCCCCTGATCAAGACTATCCATTGGACAGTAGGTATAATGAGTACAGCAAATAAACATAACCCTTCACAATTACCTTGAAGCCTAAGGCGAATCTCAGAAATGACAATCTGTGAAGATGTTGCTTCACATGTCTCTGACCAGCCAACCGTCTCATTTGTTCACATGAACATCGCCTGGTGTCTCAAGTCATATTATCAGATCTATCTTGTTTAAGGATATAGCAATTACGACTCATGTCCCTTCTCGTCTAACCGACTCATGTACCTATCCCTTAAGTGGAGTAGCGGGTTCTCCATCGGCTGTCCAGGTCAGGACAATCCCTAACTTTTCTTCATCAATTAGATGACTTCACCGACATCCCTTAACCTTTCGCTTCCTTGTATTCGACCATACTTTCACTATCTGGTAACCTCTACACCTAAGAACAAGAGGTACTCACCTTCACTTGCCCATGACGAGACTTACGCATTGTGGCTCGACCTCATATACGATGCATGTCCCAAATTGATACTTGATTTCTGGGGTTACCACTATCCGAATGAGTCGGCATAGCTCTCGCAAGTAAGTGGCATTCGACTCCATTAACAAGTCCTATTCCACCAACGTCCCACTCAAGTGCATTTTACCAGAACGGTTGAACCACCACAACACGCGCGAAGAAATTACAACACCCTCGATGGATCCCCCCTTTCCACGTAACCTTTCTGTATAGTTCCTCAACTTCTACTCTAGATAGTGTCCATTATAACCTCATGTCCATGACCTACTAACTACCTATGATGCTGAGACCTATCCAAGCAATCTGCTAGTTCAAAGTAGTAGTCTTACTCCACAGGAACCCATTTTGACGAAAACAAAATTACTTCAACTAGTAAATGCATCTCTTGTAGATGTCACATTCCGTCATAGCAGAGAAGACTTTCTGTTTTTGCCAGCAAGTGCGCCTCTAACTAGATGTCTGTTGTGTAGTTCCTATGTTTCCAATGTGAGAACGTCCTATTACATGTGATTCCTCAAAGTAAAAGTCTAATTGTCTGAAATACAACTCCATCCATACATGATTGTAAGAATACTATATCCATTTCTTCCAGCCAACCCACTTCTGGTCAAATGTCGTCATCATAGCAAATACCAATGCTTTGACCTTTCAACTATCCCTTAACACCTGTTCTAGTAGAGGTGAGTTGTCACTTGACCAGTGGGTCGGATGCAAATTTTCAACCCGAGGACCTCATTCCACATTCTAACTATCAACTCTTTATCCACCTAGTTAGGAGAAAACTTAGCATCCACAGACTTCCCAATAAGAATCAAGCGTTTCGTTGACTCTGTTGAACAAACGACGTAAAGGCTAGTGCCTTACCAAGGTGAGAAGATGGTATAACGAACTTATTGTCCCATCGTATACACTTGAACCTGGTACTTAGGCCCATCTACAGACTGCTTACAGAATGTCAGCAGAGACGACAAGGGGGAATTGCTGTCGCAGAAAATTGATCAATCAAATGCTTGATGATGATTTATTCACCTAGCATTCACCTTGGAAAATGCCCAGATACTAGAACCAAGAACATCACCGCATACCATTGATCCAGTACCTAAAACGATTTGTACTTGGCACCCCAGTGGATTGACTTAGCATTAAATGCAAAACTATTCCAGATAGCTTCATCAACTTCTGTACTGGTGATCTTTACAAACATCGGAGAATAACAAAGTCTCTCAACCCTGTGGATATGTTACAAGGTTTATGGCTAATCCCTGCTTCAACAGAACAGCCAAGTAGCTAATCTATGCATTCTCCACTCCTACACCATTATCAACTTCTCATTTGGCAGTTTGATTACATCCTCCCACTAATCACTTCTCCAAGGCTCATGACTATATCTGTAAGGACTCATTGGGTAATGCACTTATGTGTCTTAAACACTAATCTCATTCTAAAGAACGTGGATAAGAACACATTTTTGTTCTTCTTAAAAAAGACTTGATCATACTTGTAAGCTCGAAAGCCAATTAAAGATCAAAACTGTCTAAGTGTCATTTTTTCAGATCAAAATTATAGTTTCTTGTAACGTAGTCACTCTATAGGGATTACGACGGTCCAATTAAAAGATAAACTGCAGTAACTAAATTTTTCCAACACACTATAAATATATATACTAAACACGAAAACTGCTGTGATGCCGGTAAATCTTTGTCTGAGCAGTTTGTGTAATAATTGCTTTCATATGTCCAATATTCATCCATATACTGCTCCTCTAACTGAATTGCGTTCTTAAAGAAAGATCTCCTTTGTTTGACCTTCCATCAATGAAAAGCATTCCAAACTCTAAAAGACAACTAACATCTGCCCAATTTGAAATCCAGATTTGATAGCCCTTCTATCTGACAACTGATGCATAAGTTCTATGGCATAGGGCCCAGAAAAGTACTAGCTCTAGAAGACCAATGGCTAATACATCAACTGAGCAGTTTCATTGCTACTACCTAGTCCTTAAGAAGGCTGAAACGTAATTATAGCATGAACTGAGTCAAAACGCTTTAGCGCAATAGATATGGTCTTTACAAGCACTTCCAAACATTATTTAACATACGCTGTTCATGATCTTGACAGACCATCTCCACTGATGACCTTTATTCCCAAACAAAACAACCTACTGGAAGAGTCTTACCAATGAATCCTTGACTATCCAAGAGTTTCAAATCCCATTCCATTAAACACTTACCTGCAATCAAATGTAGTCGCAGAAAGAGGCCTCTATCACGACATGTTATATATGTAACCGCGCAGACCCTCCCATTTATCCGAGAATGTAAAAATGCTCAACAACAAGATCCCTAAAGTGGGCTGTGTGATTCATTCCTGCTCAAAGATCTTATGTTACGATACTGTGAAGCCACGACACACCCCCATCAATGACTTTGTCAAGAACGAAGAATTACTGTAATCGAACATCCTAGTTTGGTACCCAAGTCAAGAAGATATGACCAGTAGTAATTCCAATCATATGAATGTACTCTAACAGACTAGTTCATCGATGTACTCATGTTGCACACCCTTATGGATCTTCAAATAAACACAACCAGAATGAAATACTTTTGGCCCACGAATGGCAACTGATATTTCTGATTATGTTAAGAAAATGGATTCTCAACTGTATCGAACATAAAGGTAATCAGGTCCTAATATCCAACCAAGTGTATCCAACTACTACAACCGTGGGGGGAAAGATGTTGCGCTAACTTTAACTAATTTCCAATTTTTCCCTACCAAGCAACAAACATCTATGTGTTATGTAAACCATTCACCAATATGTAGTTATTCACTATTGCAATAAACTCCGAACATACTAAAGTCGATTTAAAGAACACATTTATCTGCACAATAACCACCCCTAAGTCCCTATATCAAATAATGGAGTGAATCCATTAATGAGATTCTTGAAAAATTTTTACTTTACAAGAATCTTAAATCCACTCATGTTTTCCTCATCCACCTGCCACAATGGTTTTGAATGAACCAAAAAGACAGTACTTGATGTCTTAGAGCCACTAATCAATCCCAACAAGTTGAAACTTGGGATTAATGTATACCTATTGCATGTGCTATAATTCTCATTACAATTTTCTATAGTGACAACTCATTAGATATTATCTATTACATTTGTTAATGTAACTTGCCTTTATGAGTAGTTTAAGATTCTAATCCAAACCAATTACAACCCGGATGGATATTCATAGCAACTCTACCAGCTTACTCCAATGTTTTAGAAGAATCCTAAACACTTCATAAATCAACTGAGAATTTACAAGAGTCGCAAACACTCGACAAGCCATAAAACACCCCCCACCCAAAAGCAAATAATCAGAGTTTAATCTAAACTTTATAACAGAAACTCTGCAACCGAGCGTCGTTGAACAAAAGTTTGTTGAAATCTTATCTCGTATTAATATCTCACCGTAATAAGTATAATTAAAAAATATACTGACAATATAAAAATCATTTTAGATCAATGAATTTATATGATGATAATGATGTTCCCACCAACTAATGTACAGACGTCTGACAATCCTCCTATCCTCACTCGCCTATGCCTCTGATAACCCATCAGACGATCAACCCCTGAATGGCGTTCTTCCCTACGTACACACAGTATTTTGAAAATTACCCTCAAGTATCATATTTGTTTCTTCCAATTCATATATTTCCTCAAAATACAGCATGAGTTAGCCATGCTACAATACTTATCCGCAAGACGAACACCCATTCTGCATATGTCAATCTCACCCTACCACGTTGGGGTTAAATGTAATTTTAAAAACCCTTATAATGAATAATTACATATCAACTTATCATATCAAGAATTTTTTTTTGTGTTTCACGTTCTCTCAACGAATTCTGAAGTTAACAATCTAGATTTGAGTGCAACAACGTAAATCCTGCCTTTTCTTTAAACTACTTCTTTCTTATGTATATAATTCCTCCTCATAATCCGTATCACATGAATACAGAGCAATCGATAAACAATATTTTTTTTATCACTCTATTTGTAATCTTCTCAACGATGAAGTTCATTCGATGAGTTGTGTATATAATTAAACTATATTATACCTTGAATTGCATTAAAGTTTCCAGTTACGTAACTTGCTATACAAATATATCTACTTATGTATTTATAAAATTCAATTGTTTTGATACTTGACATTGTATAGAATCAGCCCGAAGCCATATACCCTGCCGCTCTACTTATTGTATTAGTTGTATTTGTCGGCGACACATACGTAGCGTCCCGAGCTCTTCAGTAAGTCAAGTAACCAGTTTCCTAGTAAACCATTACGTTCAGTAAACCATGTACCATAAACTGAACTCAACTATCCAACACGGTCTCTGCGTGAATCTAAATTGATAATTCATATTGAGCTGACCTAGGGAAAACCCCCCCCCCCTGACATTGGGTCGTCTTACGATAGAGAGCAGAGAGACAGGTCGACGGTTGGCGTTTCACACACTTTTGTTATAATTACGTACACAGCCTAGTGAGTATTTTTACCCACACGATCTGAACCCACATGACAGGTCCACCCCCTGGGTATGACCTGCTTCCATGGTCCCCCTTGGGTATGCCCTGTTTCATGGTCACCCCTGGGTAGGGCCCTGCTTCCACTGGTCCATCCCTGGGTATGCCTTTCCACTGGTCTATCTCGGGGTTTATGACTGCTTCCACTGGCCCAAAATCCGGGGTTAGGGGACCTATTCCATGGTCCCCCAGGGTAGCCCCTGCTTCCCGGTTCCTGGGTTGACTATTTCCCCACTTGCCCCACCCCTGGGGTTGCCTACTTCCACTGGTCCACCCTGGGGTATGACTACTTCATGGTCCTCCCTGGGGGTATGCTACTTCTATGTCCTCCTTTTGGGTTTTGACCTATTCCAGGTCCCCCCTTTGGGGTAGACCTTTCCCTGGTCCTCCCTTGGTAGGACCTCTTCCACTGACCCACCCCCTTGGGTATTGACCTATTCCATGGTCCTCCCGGGGTTTATGCCTACTTCCAGGTCATCCTTGGTATGATTATTTCCCAGGCCCCCTTTGGGTATTACCTATTTTCCCTCCATCATTTGAGTATGCCTTTCCACTGATCCATCCCTTGGGTATGACTATTTCCCGTGGTCCATCATTGGTTTGCCTATTTCCCACTGTCCACCCCTTGGATTTTCCCTATTTCACTGGTCCATACTTGGTAGCCCTACTTCCACTGACCACCCCTTTGGGGTTTGACCTACTTCCGGGTCCACCCCCTTTGGGTAGCTTTCATGGCCCACCCCTTGGTATGACCTATTCCACGGGTCACCCTTTTTTTTTGACCTATTTCCCTGATCCATCCCTTGGGTATGACCTATTCCAGTGGTCATCCCTTTGGGTATAAACCTACTTCTATGGTCCATTCCCATGGGTATGTCCTACTTCACTGCGTCCATCGTTTTTGTATGACTACTCCCACTGGTCCTCCTGTATTGAAGAAAGCAAAGCGGCCTGTATGGCTTGGGGGGGAAAAAACACCTAGGTGTTACTTCCGGTCTGGTGTTGCTTCCAGTTTTCCCACTTCTGGTTCGCCTCATCACCCCTACATAGGTGTTAAATTTTCTCAACTTAGTGCTAATGCCTTGACTCAACCTGGGACCACTCACCCGCGCCCCGTTCTCCCACCACTCGCGGCGTCCACCGTGCCGTGCCCGCATGCCACATTGCCATGCCCACGTGCCCGCTCCACGCCGCGCCCCCTCCTGCACCAGCGCCGCTTCGCCGCCTCTGCTGCGCTTCTCCAGCCGTCCGCGGATCGCCCGATCCCGAATTTTTTCCAAATTTTTTCGATTTTTTTTTGAATTTTATTTCTTATGCTTCCATCTCCTTTCATCAAAGATTTACCCTCATTTCCCCCCACATCTCCCACTACCATTTTCATCTCCATACCCTATATACCCAAATATCCCTGCTGGCACTTTCTTGGATCATGACTTCCCTTCATTCCACCCCCCAAATATTTTCGACATTTTGTTATTTTCTTATAGGCTCCAAACTCTTTGGATAAGTTTCGAGATCTCTCTGGTACTTTTCTTAATAATGCAGGTTCTAAAGCAAGTGTGAGTCACGTGACAATAATCCATGACGTCACTATGAATATTGCCATCACTTTTGAACATCCGCCCAATGGTAACATCCCTTCAGGGAGTACAAGTTAAAACAGGTATCTTACTCTTATTTGCTAAAACATGTGTGACGTCACGTGATAACCATCCATGGCGTCATATTATACAACAAATACAATCAATTATTCATTTATTTATTTCATATTACATTTCATATGGATCCAACCAAAAATATACAAATTCATTAAAAAAAGGTTGTGCAATCATTGATCTAAAATCCGAGTATTCATCTATCCATGCCGGGCAATTCTGGGCGTTTTGTTCTGGATCTTCGTCGTATCAGATGTATATAAACTTCTGGGAAGGATGTTGATGGGGAAGCGGTGGATATTTTATGGGGGCAAGGAGGGGACGCCGTGGATAATTTATATGGAAGGAGGGGATGCCCGTGGTAAATAATGGGGGAAGGAGGGAATGACGGTGGATAATTTATGGCTCGGAATTGCTTCGGCACTTCGTGCATCTTGACAGGCAGAGTTGATTAATGAATCTCAACACGGTTTTTACAAAAGGGCATTCCTGTCTTACGAATTTACTATACTTTTTTCACTAAGGTGTCTGAGGAGGAAGTAGATCATGGTTAATGAATTTGATCATTGTGTCTATGGACTTCAGTAAGGATTTCGATAAAGTTTACCACATCGGATGCTATTGAGGAAAAATTAAGGCACTCGGAACTAGGATGAAATTATTTCCTGGGTAGAGGCATGGCTGACAAATAGGCAGTAACACAGTTTGCATAAATGGGGGAGAATCAGAATGGGGGCACCTGGGGGCACGTCACAAGCGCGTGTTCCTCAGGGGTCAGTGCTTGGTCCCGTTGTTGTTCACAATTTACGTAAAACGACATAGATAATGGAAATAAATAGCGACATAGAAGCAAATTTGCTTGATGACACCAAAATAGCCGTTCCAATTCCTTCTAATGAGGACACTTAAAGCAACTCCAGGATGCATTCTGAATAGATGCTTGCCAATGGTGGAGAAGTGGCAGAACAGTTTAATACTGACAAATGCAAAGTTCTAAATGTTGGACAGCTTAACATAACCATGCCATGCCCTTATATAAACTATATTATTGTAGATTTAATACTACTGATTGTGATTCAAAAGGTGATTTAGGAGTTATGGTAGCACTGTAATCTCAAACAAGACAACAGCGCATTAGTTTTCGCAATAAAGCTATGCAGAATTCTTGGCCTTCATATCTAGAAGTATTATTAAATAATAGAATCGTCGGTCAGCTTAAGGTTGTTCTTTCAACTTATATATCCTTGGTTAGACCTCTTTTGACTATGAACTGCCAGTTCTGCGTCACCCGCTATATTTCAGAATGCGATATATATGCTCTGCGATATAATACAGAGGAGGATGGACAATGATTGATCCTATGTATCAGTAAATCTTCACCTATGAGGATAGACTGAATGGCCATGAATATGCCTTCTGAAAGGCGTGATTTTGGGGGGGGATCGCAGCGCGCTCGCTCGCGCATTAAACTCGAGGTGTATAAATGCCGGGAAACAGGAATAATTAAAGGGGAGTGTATTTAGCCCGATGATGGTTAATATTTCCAGCCAAGACTAGGGTCTGCCCCTGCAATGGTTTCTAGTTGCGGAAAATTCAGATTCAGAATAGGAATATAGCGAAAGCTCTTGCTTTGGTAATAGGTTGGGGTTGAGTGAAAAACAAACTCCCGAGCTACAGTTATTGAGGCTCCCTATAAACGTTTGTGACTAGTTTAAAATAGGTTAGATAAATTCATGAGTGGGTGTGGTGTGGGTTGTGAGTTGAAACTGTCAAGCTTGTGCTGCCTGGGTTGGTGCCAGTGACCCTCAATCCTTGAGTGGTGTTGATCAGGACTGGGTGGAGTCATTGGGCTAATCCGGGGGTGGTCATTGGCCTATTCGGGGTGGTCATGCGACCTGCTCCACATGGCGTCAGTAGGCACCTGCTTGCAGTGTCTCTTTTATTTTTTTAGTGTTCCTTTCTCTAAACAGTATCAGAGGCCATTCAATACCACTGATAAATTTCGGATGGTCTACCTCATCGATGACTGTTTATTATTGTCACACATTGTAAATAAAGATGTTGCTGGTTTTTCCTGTAATTTTCCTTCTACGGTGAAGAGTCTAATCACATTTAACTGTCTCTCGTATTGCAATGAACCACTGTGGTGTGAACAAGACGGTGGTGTGACTTATTGATACATGCTGGAACATGCATCTGCCTTCATATTGTGATCAGAAAGAAAAACGCCATTTGCAATATCCAGGAGTGCCTGAGTCCCTCAAGTTCCGCAGCGAGAGCTGAAGATGGTTGATAGGGGCTGTAATTGGCTGATACCAACTTCCTTGAGAAAATTTCTCAATATCAATTTCAATTTCAAGTTCAACCGCCTCCTCAGCATACATATGTCGGAGATTACCTATTGGGACCTCTGGTGTCTTCATAAAACTCAATGGTGTCATAAAGTAGGCCGCTGGACTTGCCACCTAAAGTCAGTACCTGACAGGCGCGGCTGTGGTCGTATATGGGTTTTGTGTGGCCACCAGTAACACTCTGGATGATCAGGCCCTGATCCACCATGAGGCCTGGTCACTAGACCGGGCCGCGGGGGAGTTGACCCTTGAAACCCTCTTCAGTTATGCTCCTCCAGGTATTATAAATTCTGGGCTTTATTTGACTTCTACGGTATTTGATATGATGGAAAAGAGTTGGAGAAGCAAAGGATAATGCGTTAATCTCCCCCCCCCCTCCTCCCCCCTCCCCCCCCCCCGCCTCCCCCCCCCCTTGAGGAAGGTGTATGTAAGAGAGGCCCAGTGGAAAGTTTTATGCTGCAAGGATGTTATGGTGAGGCGCGAGAGATTGTTGGACAACTGAGACCTGTGTTCGAAAACACGCAGCTAAACTATGGGTCGGGTCGCGCCACTTTAGAACCTTTCTGCCTCAGAATAAACAATGTGACGATGGCGAGGGCGACGAATAAAAATAATTATTGCAAAAACTATTTGGTGCAGAAAATGAAAAAAAGAAAAAAAACTAGAACTACCTAAGCAGGGTGGTAACACTGAATTACTTGAACACCCATTTGCTAGGGAATTGAACGTCATCGAAATGAGCCTCGTAGGCAAAAAAAAAAAAAAAAAAAACTAGCTGGAGAAGGTTTTGTGGAACGCTCGAGTACTATGTGATGACACTGGTACTAGGGATGACACTGGTACTAGGATGACACTGGCATAATAAGTGATGACACTCGGTAACTTGGGATGACATGTCGGTACTAGTGATGACACTGGATAATTGGGTTACCTGGTACTTGTGTGACTTGAGTACTAGGATGAACTGGCAGTTATAGTGAATGACACTTGTACTAGGGATGGAACTGCAACGTACTAGTATGACACTGGTACTAGTGATGGCACTGATACTAGTGATGACAATGAATACTAGTGATGGACACTGGTTCTAGTGATGAACATGGTTACTGTGATGACATTGGTACTAGGGATGACATGGTACTAGTGATGACAATGGTAAATGGTGATGACACTGGTGTAGGGATGACACTATGGACTATAGTGATGGAACTCGGTACTTGTGATGACACGGCTACTAGATGATGCATGATATAGTGTTGACATGGTACTAGGGATGAAACTGCCGTACTAGTTGATGACACTGGTCTAGTGGTTGACTACTGGATTTTTTTATAGTGATGACCACTGATACTAGTGATGACACTGGTACCAGGGGATGAACACGAATACTAGTGGATGACACTGATACTAGGATGACACTGCGTTCTCAGTGATGACACTGGTACTCGTGATGACACGTGCGCTATAGTGATGACACTGATATAGTGGTGACACTGGTACCAGGGAAGGAGACTTTAACACTCGGTATAGTGTTGACATGGTACTAGTGATGTCATGTGTACTGTGATGACACGATACTAGTGATGACACTGCGTATAGTGATGAACACTGATACTTGTGAAGTCAGGGTATAGTGATGACACTAGGTACAGGGATGACACTGGTACCAGTGATGACACTGGTAATAGTGATGACACTGGTCATAGTGATGACACTGATACTAGTGATCGACACTGATTACTAGTGATGACATGATACTGTGATGAAGGCGGTGGTACTAGTGTTGACACTGATACTAGTGATGGACCATAAGGTACTAGGGATGACACTGTGGTATAGTGATGACACGGTACTAGTGATGACACTGGTTAATTGTGTGTCACGGATATAGTGATGACATCAGTACCAGGGATGACACTTTGATATAGTGATTAACACTGATTCTAGATGATGACTCTCGGTACTAGGGAATGACATTGCCGGTACTAGTGATGGACATCTCGGTACTTGTGCATGACAACTGCACGTCTAGTGATGACACTGATACTAGTGTTTGACACTGGTACTAGGGATGACACTGTTACTAGTGATGACACGGATACTTGTGATGACACTGATTCTGGGGATGACATGATAATAGTGTTGGCATGTTACTAGTGATGACTCTATGGTACTTGTGAATGACACTGGTACTAGATGAATGACTCTGTATAGTGATGACACTGATACTAGGATGCACTGCGCATTCTAGTGATGACACTTGATACTAGTGTTGACACTGATACTTGTGATGACACTGATACTAGTGATGACACTGGTATAGTGATGACTCTGATATAGTGATGACACTGATACTTGCTGAGGGACACTGGTACTAGTGATGTCATGTTACTAGTGATGACACTGAAATAGTGTTGACAATCGGTACTAGTGATGACACTTGGTACTAGTGATGACACGTTTACCAAACACTCCCTGACAGTTTCAAGAGCTGAGCTCTGGACAATCATAAAGTCCGGTTCTGATAGCCCGGGCTGTGGCTCGAACGTTGGTTTGAGTGCAGCCAGCTGTAATAGCCCTGCCGTTGATCAGGCCTTTGATCCACCAGGAGGCCTGCCCCTGTCACAGACCGGGACGCGGCGGGCGCTGACCCCCGCGAACTTCCCTCCAGGTAAATTAAGGGTATATCTGTGATGACACTGATATCTAGTGTTGACACTGATATTATTGATGACACTGGTATAGTGATGACACTGATACTTGAAAATGACACTGATTACTAAGTGATATACACTATGGCGTACTAGTGATGACATCTGGTTACTAGTGTGGACACTGATACTAGTGATGACCACTGCCCGGTACTAGTGATGACACTGTTATATGTGAAACATGATATAGTGATGACTCTGGTACTAGTTGATGACCAACTGATACTTGTGATGACACTCCGGTACTAGTGTGTGACCACTTGCGTACTAGTGATGACACTGATATAGTGATCGACACTGATACTAGTGATAACACTGCGTACTTGTGTTGACACTGAGTACTTAGTGTAATGACACTGATACTAGTGATGACACTGGTACTAGTGATTACACTGGTATTAGTGATGGACAACTTGGTACTTTGTGGAGATGACACTGGTATAGTGATGTCACTGGTACTAGTGGAGAAAGACACTGGTACTAGTGGTGATGTACATCTGGTACATTAGTGGAGATGACATGGTTCTAGTGGTGGAGGTGGGGGAGATGACATAGGTACTTGTGGTAGGAGATGACAGTCGGTATAGTGATGAACTGATACTAGTGATGACAATGGTAATAGTGATGACACTGGTACTAGTGGAGATGATGCATGCGTACAAGTGGAGATGACACTGCGTTACTAGTGGAGATGACACTGGATTTAGTGGAGATGACACTGTGATACTAGTGATGACACTGATACTTAGATGGTTGTCACTTGGTACTAGTGATGACACTGGGTACTAGTGGAGATGACGTTTTAGGTACTAGTGATGACAACTGCGTATAGTGGACGATGGACACTTTGGTACTAGTGATGTCATGGTCCTAGTGGTTGACACGGCTGGTTCTTGTGATGTCTTTGGTACTTGTTAGAGATGTACTGGTTACTAGTGATGACACTAGAGTACTAGTGGAGATGGACACTGCGTACTAGTGGATAATGATACTGGTACTGTGACGTTGTCACTTTGGTACTTGTGGAGATGACACTGGTACTAGGAAGATGACACTTGTACTTGTGATGGTCATGTAACTAGTGGAGATGACACTGCCCTACTATGAGTTGACACTTGCGTACTAGTGGAAGATGACACTAGTACTAGTGGAGATGACTCTGGTACTAGTGATGACACTGATACTAGTGATGACACTGGTAATAGTGATGAACACTGGCTACTAGTGATTGGACACTGGTACTAGTGATGACACTAAGTGGTATAGTTGGAGATGACACTGTTACAAGTGGATGACACATGGATGCTAGTGGAGAATGACACTAGGTATTGTGGAGTTGACACTGGTACTAATGGAGATGACACTGCTATAGTGTAGTTGACACTGGTTCTAGCCAGGAGATGACAATGGGTATAGAGAGAGATGACATTGGTATGAGTGCGTAAATGACACTAGCACTAGTTGCGAGATGACACTGGTACTAGTGGAGTTGACAATGGTTATAGTGGAGATGACCTTGGATACTAGTGCGAGAAGATGACATAGTAACTAGTGGAGAGACAATGGTATAGTGGAGATGGACACTGGTTGTAGTGGTGATGACATGATATATAGTGGAGATGGAAATGGTACTACTAAGATGACACTGGTACTTGTGGAGATGACACTGCGTACTTGTAGAGATGACCCACTTTGTTAATTGTGGTAGATGAGAGATGACACTGACGGACTTGTGGTGGATGTCTTCATGTGAGGGTTAGGTTGTTCTATACTAGTGGGAGTGGACTATGGTTTGATTAGAGGAGCGGAGATTACACGTTTTTAGCTGGACGTTCGATAATAACACTTAGCAGTACTAGTGGAGAGTTGACACTGGATATTAGTGGAGAATGGACACTTGGTACTAGCTCAAGTGATGACACTGGTACTAGTGGAGATGACAATAGGTATAGTGGACAATGACTTGCGTATGTGGAGATGACACTTGGTAATAGTGGACGGATGACACTGCGTAATAGTGAGAGGGGGGGAGGAGATGACACTGGTACTAGTGGTGATGACATTGAGTACAAGTGTAGATGACACTGGTAATTAGTGGAGATGACATTGGCTACTTGTGGAGTTGTCACTGGCACTAGTAGAGACGACATCTGGTACTAGTGGATGGTGACACTAGGTATATAGAGGAGAGGACACTGGTATATTGGAATGAAGACACTGGTACTAGTGGAGAAAAAAATGGTATTAGTGTAGTGACACTGGTGACCCTAGGGGAAATGATGCACTGGTATGGTAATAGTGGCAATGACTCTGGTACTACAGAACTGACACTGCGTACTAGTGGCGTTGACACTGGTTAACTAGTGCGAGATGACACTGGTATTTGTGCGAGTTGCAATGCCTTTACATAGTGGCAATGTCACTGCGTACTAGTGGAGATGACATGGTATTAGTAAAGTGACTCTGGTATGTAGTGGAGATGACACTGGTTCTAGTGGTTGACACTGGTATTAGTGTAGATACACTGGTACTAGCGGCGATGACACTTTGTACTAATAGAGATGACATGTACTAGTGGACGATGACATGGTATTAGGGAGGATGACATGTACTTTGGTGGAGATGACACGAGGGTACTAGTGGTGATGACACTGGTATTTGTGGAGATAACACTGGCCTAGTGGCCGATGACACTAGGTAGCTAGTGAGAGATGACAATGGTAATTAGTTGCGAGGATGACATGGGTACTTGTGGTGTTGACACTGGTACTAGTGAAGAGAGACACTTGGCTAAACAGAGTCGATGACACTGGATATTAGTGGAGGATTGTCCTGGCTACTTGTGGAGATGACCACTGCCGTACTTGTGAAGGATGACGCTTGTCGGTTTTAGTGGAGTTGAGGACTAAGGTACTAGTGATGTCTGGTATTAGCTGGAGATTTAACACTCGTTTTAGTGGAGTTTGCCCACTGGATTAGTGAAGTTCGACACATGTTTCTATGGTGATGACACAGTTTTTAGTGTTAGATGGACACTGGTATTTGAGGCTAGACACTGGTATA
>NW_026487340.1:0-18860 GCF_026875155.1 Cherax quadricarinatus | reverse complement strand
AAAAACCAGAAGAACAAGGACCAGTAAACAGAGAAGTACCGGGTAACACAGGAAGATAAGTACGTAACAGAAGACCAGTACGGGTAACACGGAAAGGGACATACAGTAACACAAAGACCAGACAGTAACACAGAAGACAGTACAGTAACACAGAAGACCAGGTACAGTAACAAAGAAGGACAGTACATTTAACACAGAAGACCAGTACAGTAACACAAAAGACCAGTTCAGTAACACAGAAGACAAGTACGGGTAACACAGAAGACCAGTACAGTAACACAGAAGACAGTACAGTAACACAGAAGACCAGTACATTTAAACAGAAGACCAGTACAGTAACCAGAAGGGACCAGTACAGTAACACAGAGACAGTACGTAACACAAAAGACCAGTAAAAGTAACAACGAACCAGAATACAGTAACACAGAAGCCCAGTACAGTAACACAAAAGCATCAGTAACACAGAAGCCGTACGTAACACAGAAGACAAGTTACAGTAACACGGGAAGACCAGTACAGTAACACGGAAAAACAGTACGTAACAAGACCAGTGAACACAGAACAGTACAGTAACACAGAAGACCAGTACAGTAACAAGAAGACCAGTACAGTAACAGAAGACCAGTACAGTAACCAGAAGACCAGTACATAACACAGAAGCCCAGTACGTAACACAAAAAGACCAGAACAATAAACACAGAAGACCAGTACGTAACCAGAAACAAGTACAGTAACCAGAAGACCAGTACAGTAAACACGAAAAACAGTACAGTAACACAGAAGAACAGTACAGTAACACAGAAGAACAGTACAGTAACACAGAAGCCCAAGTAAGTAACACAGAAGACAGTACAGTAACACAAAAGCCCAAGTACGGGAACACAGACAAACCAGTACAGTAACACAGAGACAGTACAGTAACACAGAAGAAAAGTACAGTAACACAGAAGACAGTACAGAAAACACAGAAGACAGTACAGTAACACAGAAGCCCAGTACAGTAACAAAAAGACAGTACGTAATACAGAAAACCAGTACAGTAACACAGAAGACCAGTACAGTAACACAAAGCCCATTTCAGTACACAGAAGACAGTACAGTAACCAAGACCAGACAGAAACACAAAAAGGTAAGAAACATAAACATACAGAAGACCAGACCGAAACAAGAAGACAAGAAACAGTAACACAGAAGACAGTACAGTAACACAGAACAAAGCCAGACAGTAAACAGAAAAACCAGTACGTAAAACAGAAACGTACAGTAACCAGAAGCCCAGTACAGAAAACACGGACCGGGACAGTAACACGAAGACGTACGTAACACAGAAGACCAGTACAGTAACACAGAAGACAAGTACAGTAACACAGAACCGTCAGTAACACAAAAACCCAGTACAAACAGAAGACAGTAACAGTAACACAGAAAAACCAGTACAGTAACACAGAAGACCAGTACAGTAACACAGGAAAAGTACAGTAACACAAGAAGCCCGTACAGTACACAGGAAAAACAGTACAGTAACACGGGAGACAGTACAGTAACACAGGAACAGTACGTAACAGAGACAGTACGTAACACAGAAGACCATACAGTAACACAGAAGACCAGTACAGTAAACAGAAGACCAGTACAGTAAAACAGAAGACAGTACAGTAACACAGAAGACCAGTACAGTAACACAGAAGACAGTACAGTAACACAGAAGACCAGTACAGTAACACAGAGACCTGTCAGTAACAGAGACAGTACAGTAACACAGAAGACCAGTACAGTAACACAGAAGACCAGTACAGTAACACAGAAGACCAGTACAGTAACTCAGAAGACCAGTACAGTAACACAGAAGACCAGTACAGTAACACAGAAGACCAGTACAGTAACACAGAAGACCAGTACAGTAACACAGAAGACCAGTACAGTAACACAGAAGACAGTACAGTAAACACAGAAGACCAGTACAGTAACACAGAAGACCAGTACAGTAACACAGAAGACCAGTACAGTAACACAGAAGACCAGTACAGTAACACAGAAGACCAGTACAGTAACACAGAAGACCAGTACAGTAACACAGAAGACCAGTACAGTAACACAGAAGACAGTACAGTAACACAGAAGACCAGTACAGTAACACAGAAGACCAGTACAGTAACACAGAACTAGTACAGTAACACAGAAGACAGACAATAACCAGAAGACCAGTAAGTAACGGGAAACATACTAACACAGAAGACCAGTACAGTTACACAGAAGACAAGTACAGTAACACAGAAGACCAATACAGTAACACAGAAGACCAGTACAGTACCAGAAGACAGTTCTGTTGTAACACAGAATTAAGTATCAGTAACACTGTAGACCAGTACGTAACACAGAAGACCAGTACAGTAACACAGAAGACCAGTACAATAACACAGAAGCCAGTATAGTAACATAGAAAACAAGTACAAAAACACAGAAGCAGTACAGTAACACGAAGGACATTTACACTAAATCTAGAAGACCAGTTCAGTAACACTGAGACAAGATACAGTAACATAGAAGACAAGTTCAGTACAAAGAAGACCAGTACAGTAACCACAGAAGACAAGTACAGTAACAACAGACGTTCAGTACAGTAAAACACAGAAGAACAGTACAGTAAACCGAAGATAAGTACAGTAACACAGAGGACAAGTACAGTAACTCAGAAGACAAGGACAGTAACAAAGAAGACAAGTTACAGTAACATAGAAGACAAGATACAGTAAACAATGAGAGCCAGTACAGTAACACAGATGACCGTACTGTAAACACTGGAAGACAAGTACTGTAACACAGACGATCGTACAGTAACAAGGGAAAAGACAGTACAGTAACACAGAAGGCCAGTACAGTAACACAGAAGAACATTACATGTAACACAGAAGACAAGTACAGTAACACATAAGTCCAGTGCAAGAGTACCACAGAAGAAGTACAGTATCCAGGGACGGTCGTAGTTAACACAGAGGGACCAGTACAGTAGCACAGGACGAAATGTACAGAAAGAAACACAGGCCGATCAGTACAGTAACGCAGAAGGACAGTACAGCAACACAGAAAGACCAAGTACAGATAACTCAGAAGACCAGTACAGTAAAAAACAGAAGAACAGTACAGTAAACACCTAAGGGGGACCAGTACAGTAACACGGGCGATCAGTAACAGTAACACAGAGGACCAGTACAGTAACACAGAAGACAAATCAGTAACACAGACGAATCAGTACAGTAACAGAAGACCAGTACAGTAACACAGAAAAAGCACTACAGTACCACAGATGACCAGTACAGTAAACACAGAAGACAAGTACAGTACACAGACGATCATACAGTAAACAGGAAGAAGACAGTTACAGAACACAAGGACCAGTACAGTAAAGACGGATCAGGACAGTAACACAGAAAAGACCAGTTACAGTAAACACAGAAGGACAGTTACAGTAAACGCAGAAGACAAGTACAGTAATCAGAGACCAGACAGATAACACAGAAGACCAGTTACAGGTACACAGAAGACCAGTACAATAACACAGAAGACCAGTACAGTAACACAGAACACAAGTACAAAAACACAGAAGACCAGTACAGTAACACAGAAGACATGTACAGTAACTCAGAAGACCAGTACAGTAACACAGAAGACAAGTACAGTAACATAGAAGACAAGTACAGTAACACAGAAGACCAGTTAAAGTAACACAGAAGACAAGTACAGTAACACAGAAGCCAGTACGTAATCACAGGCAGAACATTGCAGTAACAGAAAAGATAGTTACAGTTAACACAGAAGAAAGTACAGTAACACTTCAAAGAAAAAAAAAAAATCAAAACAATATAAAAAGACCATACACGTTTACACTGAAGACAGTACAGTAACAATCAGAAGACCGGTACTGTACACTGAATTCAAGTACAGTAACCACAGAAAAGAACAGTACTGTACACTGAAGACAGTACAGGAACACAGAAGATCAGTACAATAACAAGACGACCAGTACAGTAACATGAACACAAGTACAATAAACACTGTAGACCAGTTACAGTAACACAGAAGACATGTACACTAACTTGAGAACCGAGTTCTGTAACACAGAAGACAAGTACAGTAACATAGAAGACATGTACAGTTAACAAAAAGACCAGGTACAGTAACACAGAAGACAAGTATAGTAACTACAGACGACTTCACTGATTACAGTAACACAGAAGACCGGTCCAGTAACCAGAAGATAAGTACAGTAACTCAGAAGACAAGTACAGGAACACTAGAAGACAAGTACAGTCACAAAGAAGACAAGTAAGTAAACATAGAAGACAAGTACAGTAACACAGAAGACAAGTACTGTAACACAGAAGATCAGTACAGTAACACAAAAGAAAGTACAGTAACATAGAGATCCAGTACAGTAACATAGAAGACCAGTACAGTAACACAGAAGACCAGTACAGTGTTTAAAAAAAAAAAAAAATAAAAAAAACAAAAAAAAAAACACAAAAAAAAAAAAAAAAAAAAACAAAAAAAAAAATACAAAAACAAAAAAAGTTAAAAAATAAAAAAAAAAAAAAAAAAAAAAAAAAAAACAAAAAAAAAAAAAAAAAAAAAAAAAAAAAAAACAAAAAAAAAAAAAAAAAAAAAAAAACAAAAAAAAAACACAAAAAAAACAAAAAAAAAAAAAAAAAAAAAAAAAAAAAAAATATAAAAAAAAAAAAAAAATAAAAAAAAAAAAAAAAAAAAAAAAAAAAAAAAAAAATATAAAAAAAAAACACAGAGACCAGTACAGTAACACAGAAGACAAGTTCTGTAACACTGAAGACCAGTACAGTATCAGAGAAGACAAGTACGTAACATAGGAAGAACCAGTACAGTAACATAGAAGCACAGTATAAGTAACAGAAGACCAGTACAGTAACACACAGAAGAACTAGTACAGAGTAACACAGACGATCAGTACAGTAATCTCAAGGATGGGACCAGTACAGAACGCAGAAGACCAGTACAGTCAACACAGAGACCAGTACAGTAACCACAGACGACATGTTACAGTAACACATATGAAAAAAAACCAGTGCAAGTAACACAGAAGTCAAGTACAGAATCACAGACGGTCGTACAGTAACACAGAGGACCCAGTACAGTAGCACGACGAAAAAGTACAGAATAAACACAGACGTATCAAGTTACTAGTAACGCGAAGACCAGTCTACAGCAAACAGAGACAAATACAGTAAACCATGAAGACCAGTACAGAAAACAGAATGAACAGTACAGTTCAGTACGCAGTAAGACCAGTACAGCAACCACAGAAGACAAGTACAGTAACTCAGAAGACCAGTACAGTAACACGAAGAACAGAGATGTACAGTAACACAATAAGACAGTCCAGTAACAGGGGATCCAGTACAGTATCGCAGAGGATCAGTTAACAGTAAACAGAAGACAAATACATAACACAGTCGATAAGTACAGTACACAAGAAGACCATTACCGTAAACACAGAAAAGCACTACATTAAAAACAGAAGACAAGTACGGGAACACAGAAGACTAGTACGTAACACAGACGACAGTTCTGTAACAAAAGAAGTCCGTTTACAGTATCACTAGACCAGTACAGTTATCAGACGTTCAGTACAGTAACACAGAAAGAAGACAGTACAGTATCACAGAAGACAGAACAGTAACGCAGAAGACAAGTACAGTAACTCAGGAAGAACCTGAAGAAGACCAGTACAGTAAGTTTAACACAGAAGAACAGTACTGTAACACAGAAGACCAGTACAATAAACAGAAGACCAGTTACCGTATCACAGAACAAAGTACAAAAACACAGAAAAGACCAGTACAGGTAACAGAAGACATGTACGTAGTCAACTCAGAGACCTGTACAGTAACACTGAAGACAAGTACATTATCATAGAAGAAACAAGTTCAGTAACACATAGACCAGTACAGTAACCCAAGAAGGACAAGTACAGTAACACTGACGATCAGTACAGTAACACAGGAAGACCTGTACAGTAACCCAGAAGATAAGTACAGTAAAAACAGAAGACATTAGTACTGTAACTCTGAATGACAAGAGTACAGTAACACAGAAGACAAGTACAGTAACATAGAAGACAAGTTCGAGTAACAAGTAGGACGTACTGTAACACAGAAGACAGTACATAACGCAGAGACAAGTACAGTAACACAGAAGATCAGTACAGTAAAGACAGAAGAACAAAACACTGTTAAATAGAAGGACCAGTACAGTAACATAGAAGACCTGTACAGTACACAGAAAAGACCGTACAGTAATAACACAGATGCCCAGTACAGTAACACAGAAGACAAAGTACTGTAACACAGAAGAACAGTACAGTAACACGAAGACAGTTCAGTAACATTAGAAGACCAGTACAGTAACGTAGGAAGACACAGTACAGTAACACTGAAGACCAGTATAGTCAACACAGAAGGACAAGTACAGTTACACTGACGATCAGTTACAGAAACACAGATGACCAGTACTGTAACACAGAAGGACAGTACAGTAACACTGAAGACCATTACAGTACACAGACGACAAAGTACGTTAACACATAAGACCAGTGCGTAACAGAAGACAAGGAACAGTAACACAGGTCGGTCAGTACAGTAACACAGAGGACAGTACGTAGCACAGACGAAAGTACAGGAAACACAGACGATCAGTACAGTAACGCAGAAGACAGTACTGCAACAAGAAGGACAAGTACATTAACACAGAAGACCAGTACAGTAACACAGAAGAACAAGTACAGTAACATATAGACCAGGTACAGTAACACGGGCGATCAGTACACGTTTCACAGAGGACAGTACTGTAAAACACAGAAGACAAATACAGTATCACAGACGATCAGTACAGTAACACAGAAGACCAGTAAAGTCATCACAGAAGAGCACTTCGTATACCCAGAAGACCAGTACAGATAACACAGAAGGACGAGTACAGTAAAGCACAGATGATCAGTACAGTAACACAGATGACCAGTACAGTAACAAAGAAACCAGTACAGTAACACAGAACACAAGTTACAGTAACACAGATGACAAGTACAGTAACTAGAAGACAGTACAGTAAACAGAAAAGAAGACCAGTACATTAAACAGATGACCAGCTTACAGTAACAAGAAAGACAAGTACAGTAAACACAGAAGACCAGTAACCCCCCCCCCCCCCCGAACACAGAAGGACAATGTACTGTGAAAACAGAAGACCAGTACAGTAACACCGCGAACAGTGCTAGTAACAGATGATTGTACAGTAACACAGAAGACAAGTACAGTAACACAGGAAGACCAGTACAGTAACACTGGAGACAAGTACAGTAACAAAGATGACCAGTACAGTAACACAGTAAGACCAGTTCCAGTAACACTGAAGACCCTATTCAGTAAAAACAGAAGACAAGTACAGTAACACAGAGAACCAGTACAGAACACAGAAGGAACAAGTACAGAAAACACATGTAGACCCAGTAAGTAACACTGAAAGAACAAGTACTGTAACAACAAAGGACCAGTACAGTACACAGAAGACCAGTCAGTATAACCAGAAGGACCAGTACTGGACCCAGAATACAAGTACAGTAACACAGAAGCCGCACAGTAACACAGAATAAAGACCAGTACCAGTAACACAGAAGACCAGTACAAGACAAGAAGGACCAGTACTGTAACACAGAACACAAGTACAAAAAACACAGGGAGACCAGAGTACTGTAACACAGAGCCCTGTTCAGTAATCAGATGGACAGTACCAGTAAACACGAAGTCAAGTACAGTAACATAGAAGACTAAGTACAGCTAACACAGAAGACCAGTACAGTAACACAGATACAAGTTACAGTAAACACAGACGATTCAGTACAGTAACACAGAAAAGTCCAGTACTGGTAACCCAGAGATAAGTACAGTAACACAGAAGTCAAGTTCTGTACAAGTAAGACTAAGTTACAGTAACACAGAAGAAAATACAGTTAACATAGAAGACAAGTACAGTACCACAGAAGCAGTACAGTTAAACCACAGAAGACCAGCGACAGTAACATCAGAAAGACTAGTAACAGTAACACAGAAGATTCCAGTACAGTAAAGACAGAAGACATAACAAGTAACATAGAGAACTGTACAGTAACTTAGAAGGGGCGACCAGAGTACTGTAACACAGAAGACCTGTTAAGTAAAGTAACACAGGAAGCCCAGACAGTAACACAGAAGACAAGTACAGTAACACAGAGAAGAAACGTACAGTAACACAGAAGACAAGTACAGTAAAATAGAAAGACCAGTACAGTAACGTTAGAAGGACCAGCTCAGTACACAGAAGACCAGTACAGAACACAGAAGACAAGTACAGTAACAAGACGATCAGTAAGTATCCAGCAAGGACCAGTCAGGGTAACACAGATGACCAGTACTGTAACACAGAAGACCTGTACAGTATACAAAGACGACAAGTACTGTAACTATAAGACCAGTGCAGTAACACAGAAGACAAGTACAGTAACACATGACGGTCAGTTCAGTAACACTGAGGACCAGTACAGGTAGCTCAGACGAAAAGTACAGTAACACAGACGTTCAGTACGTAACGAAGAAGACGTACAGCAACACAGAAGACAAGTACAGTAACACAGGAAGACCCGTACAGGTAACAACAGAAGAACAGTACATAACATTATAAGACCAGTAACAGTAACACGGGCGATCAGTACGTATCACAGAGGACCAGTACGTAACACAGAGATAATACAGTATCACAGACGTTCAGTACAGTAATCAGTAAAGACCAGTAAAGTAACCTGAAGAGCACTACAGTATCCCAGAAGACCGTACGTAACACAGAAGACGAGTACAGTAACACTGATGAATCAGTACAGTAAACTACAGAAGACCAGTACGTTAACACAGAAGACCAGTCCAGTAACCCAGAACACATGTACAGTAACACCAGCAGACAAGTACAGTAACTCAGATGACCAGTACAGTAACACATAAGACCAGTTTCAGTAAACAGAAGACCAGTTACAGTAACACAGAAGACAAGTACAGTTAACACAGAAGACCAGTTCAGTAACAACAGAAGACAGTACAGTAAAAAGAAAGACAGTACAGTAACACAGCAAAACAGTGCATAACAGAAGAAGACTTGTACAGTAACACAGAAACAAGTTCAGTAACACAGAAAGAACAGTACAGTAACCACAGGAGACAAGTACAGTAACACAGAAGGACCAGTTCAGTAACACAGAAAGAACGTACAGTAACACAGAAGACCAATACAGTAAAACAGAGACAAGTACAGTAACACAGAATAGAAGACCAGTACAGTAAACACAGAAAGGTCAAGTACAGTAACACAGAAGACCGTCTGTAACACAGACAGACAGTCCTGTAACACAGATGGACCAGTACAGTAAAACACAGAATGACCAGTACAGGTACCACAGAAGACCATGTAACTGTAACACAGAATACAGTACAGTAACACATAAGGACCAGTACAGTAACAGAAAGACAGTACTGTAACTCAGAAGACAGTACAATTAACACAGAAGGAACCAGTAACGGTATACACAGAACACAAGTTAACAAAAACAGGAGACCAGTTCAGTAAACACAGAAAGACATGTTCAGTAAACTCAGAAGACCAGTACCAGTAAACACAGTAGACAAGTACAGGAAACATAGAAGACAAGTTCAGTACACAGAAGACAGTTACAGTAACACAGAATACAAGTACATGTAACACAGACGATCTGTACAGTACACAGAAGGACCAGATCAGTCACCAGAAAGATAAGTACAGTAAAACACAGAAGACAAGTACAGTATCTCAGAAGACAAGTACAGTAACACAGAAGAATACCTACCTGTAACATAGATGACAAGTACAGTTAACACTGAAATGACCAGTACAGTAACACAGAAGACCAGTACAGTAACAACAGAAGACAGTACAGTAACACAGAAGACAGTAAGTAACACAGAAGACAAGTACAGTTAACTTAGAAGACCAGTTACAGTAACATAGAAGACCAGTACAGTAACACAAAAGCCAGTACAGTAACACAGTAAGACCAGTACAAGTAACACAGAGACAAGTACAGTAACAAAGAAGACCAGTACTGTACACAGTAGACAAGTTCAGAGTACATAGTAGACCTGTACTGTAAATAGAGACCAGTACAGAATCACAGACGACCAGTACAGGTAACACAGAAGACAGTACAGTAACACAGACGATCAGTACAGTGACCACAGAAAAACCAGTACAGTAACCGAAGACAGTACAGTAACACAGAAGACCAGTACTGAACACAAGAAGACAAAGTACAGTAACACATATGACCAGTGCAGTAACACAGAAGTCATGTACAGTAACACAAGTCGGTCTGTAAAGTAACACAGAGGACCAGTTCAGTAGCACAGACGAAAAGTACAGAAACACTAGTCGATCAGTACGTAACGCAGAAGACCAGTACAGCAACACAGAAGAAAGTACAGTAACACAGAAGACCTGTACAGTAAAAAGAAGTACAGTACAGTAACAACATAAGACAAGTACAGTAACACGGGCGATCAGTACATTAACACAGAGGATCAGTTACAGTAACACAGAGGAAGACAAATACCGTAAACACAGACGATCAGAACAGTACACAGAAGAATAGTACAGTAACACTGAAAAGCACTACAGTAACACAGCGACCTGTTAAAACGGTAACACAGAGACAAGTACTGTAACACAGACGATCAGTACAATAAACAGAAGACCAGTACAGTAAAATAGACCGGTACAGTAACAGACGATCCAGTACAGTACACAGACACCCCCCACAGTTCAGTAACACAGAAGACCTTACAGTAACGCAAGAAGACATGTACAGTAACTCAGAAGACCAGTACAGTACAACAGAAAGAACAGTACAGTAACCACAGAAGACCAGTACATAACCACAGAAGAACCAGTACAGTAACACAGAACACAAAGTACAAAAACCAGAAGACCAGTTACAGTAACAAACAGAAGACATGTACAGTAACTCAGAAGGACAGTACAGTAACACTGGAAGAACAGTACAGGACATAGAAGACAAGGTACAGTAACACAGGAAGACCAGTACAGTTAAAACACAGAGACAAGTACAGTAACACAGACGATCAGTACAGTAACACAGAAGACCAGTACAGTAACCCAGTAGATAAGTACGTAACACGGAAGACAAGTTACAGTAACTCAGAAGGACAAGTACAGTAAACACAGAAAGACAAGACAGTTACATAGAAGACAAGTACAGTAACACCCAGAAGGACCAGTACAGTAACACAGAAGACCAGTTACAAGTACACAGAAGACAAGTACAGTAACACAGAAGATCAGTACAGTAACAAAGAAGACAAACACAGTAACATAGAAGACACAGTTAAGTAACATAGAAGATCAGTTACAGTAACACAGAAGACAGTACAGTAACCCAGAAGCCCAGTACAGTAACCACAGAAGACAAGTACGTAACACAGTGAACAGTACAGTACACAGAAGACAAGTACAGTAAACATAGAAGGACAGTTACAGTACATAGAAGACCAGTACCATGTAACACAGAAGGACCAGTACAGTAACACAGAAGTCAAGGTCAGTAAACACAGGACGTTCAGTAACAGTAACACAGAGACCAAGTTCAGTAAACTCAGATAGACCAGTTTCGTAAAACAGGAAGCCCAGTACAGTAACACAGACGACAAGTACAGTAAAACTTAAGACCAGTGCAGTAACACAGAGACTAGTACAAGTACACAGGACGGTCAGTACATTAACACAGAGACCAAGTTCAGTAGACACAGACGAAAAGTAAGAAACACAGACGCTCAGTACAAGTTAACGCAGATGACAGATACAGAACCAGAAGACAAGTACAGGTAAACACAGAAGACAGAACAGTAAACACAGAAGAACAGTACAGTAACATATAAGACCAGTACAGTAATCACGGGGCGATCAGTACAGTACACAGTGGACAGTACAGTAAACACAGAAGCACATCGTATCACAGACGATCGTTTCAGTAACACAGAAGACCAGTAAAGTACACACAGAAAGAGCCTACAGTAACCCAGAAGACCAGTACAGTAACACAGAAGACGAGTACAGTAACACAGACGATCAAGTACAGTAACACAGAAGACCAGTACAGTAACTCAGAAGACTGTACAGTAACACTTAACACAAGTACTGTAACACAGAAGAAAGGACTGTAACACAGTAGACCAGTACAGTAACACAGAAGAAAAGAACAGTACAGTAACACAGGAAGACCAGTACAGTAACACAGAAGACAAGTTACAGTAACACAGAAGACCATGTACAGTAACACAGAAGACAAGTTCAGTTAACAGAAGACCAGTATAGTAACACAGCAGAAAGTGCAGTAAACAGAAGGACTAGTACAGTAAACAGATGACAAGTACAGTAAACAAAAGACAGTAAGTAACACAGGAGACAGTACAGTAACACAGAAGACCAGTACTGTAACACAGAAGACCAGTACACGTAACACAGAAGGGACCAATACAGTAAAAACATAAGACAAGTAACAGTAACACAGAAGACAGTACAGTATATCACAGAAGACAAAGTACAAGTAACACAAGAAGACCAGTTAAGTTACACAGCAGAACAGAACAGTGGCAGTAACAGAAGACTAGTACTGTAAACACGGAGCGACAAGTACAGTAACACAGAAGACCAGTACAGTAACACAGATGACCCGTACAGTAACACTGAAGCTGGACTGTTAACAAAGAATGCAAGTACAGTTAAACAACTGAAGACCGTACAGAATCACAGAAGTCCAGTAACAGTAACACAGAAGACCAGTACAATGACACAGAAGACCAGTACAGTAAAACAGGAAACAAGTACAAAAACACAGAAGACCAGACAGTAACAAGAATTCATGTACAGTACTCTGGATACCAGACAGTAACACAGATGACAAGTACAGTAACATAGAAGACAAGTTACAGTAACACAGGAAAGAAAAGTACGTAACACAGGACGATCAGTACAGTAACACAGAGGCCCAGTACAGTAACCAGAAGATAAGTACAGTAAACAGAAGCATGTTACAGTATCACAGAAGTCATGTACAGTAAACAGAAGACAAGTACAGTAACTAGAAGACAAGTACGTACACAGAAGACCGGTACAGTAACACGAAAGACCAGGTACTGTACAAAGAAGGACAAGTACAGTAACACAGAGATCAGTACAGTACACAGGAAGACAAGTACAGTACACAGAAGCACGTACAGTATAACACGAAGAACCAGTACGTAACACAGAAGGACAAGTACAGTAACACATTAAGACCAGTGCAGTAACACAGATGACAAGTACAGAAACACCGACCGTCGTACTGTAAACACAGAGGACCAGTACAGTAGCACAGTCGTAAAGTACAGAAACTCAGACGATCAGTACAGTAACGCAGAGCCAGTACAGCAAACAGAAGACAAGTACAGTAACACAGAAGACCAGTACAGTAACACAGAAGAACAGTACAGTAACACATAAGGACCGTTACTGTAAACACGGGCGATCAGTACAGTAACACAGGAGGACCAGTTACTGTAACACAGAAGTCAAATACAGTAAACACAGACGATCAGTACAGTAACACAGAAAAGACCAGTACAGTAAAACAGAAAAGCATTCAGTAACACAGAAGACCAAATACAGTAACCAGAAGACTAGTACAGTAAACACAGGGACGATCAGTTCAGTACACAGAAGTCAGTACAGTAACACAAGACCAGTACAGTAACAGACGATCAGTACAGTATCACAGAAGCCAGTACTGTAACACAGAAGACCAGTACAGTAACGCAGAAGACAAGTACAGTAATCAGAAGGACCAGTACAGTAACATAGAAGACCAGTACGTAACACAGAAGACCAGTACAATAACACAGTAGACCAGTACAGTAAACAGAACACAAAGTAATAAAAACACAGATGACAAGTACAGTAACCAGAAGGACATGTACAGTAATCAGAAGCCAGCTTACAGTACAAGAAGACAAGTACACGTAAGCTAGAAAGACAAGTACAGTAAACACAGATAGACCAGTAAGTAACACAGAAGACAAAGTACAGTAAACACAAGGACGATCAGTACAGTAACAAGAAGACAGTACAGTAACCAGAAGATAAGTTCAGAAACACAGAGCAAGTACAGTAACACAAGAAGACCAAGTACAGTAACACAGAAGTCACGTACGTAACATAGAAGACACGTACAGTAACAACAGAGACCAGTACAGTAACACAGAAAGACCAAGTACGTAACACAGAAGGCAAAGTTCAGTAAACAGAGTATCTGTACCAGTAACACAGAAGACAATACAGTAACATAGAAGACTAGTACAGTAACATAGAAGACCTGTACAAGTAACACAGAAAGACCAGTACAGTAAACAGAAGACCAGTACAGTAACACAGAAGACAAGTACAGTAAACAGGAAGACAGTACAGTAACACAGAAGATCAAGTCAGTAACATAGTAGACCAGTACAGTAACATAGAAGACAGTACAGTAAACTCAGAAGACAGTACAGTAACACAGAAGAAAGTACAGTACACAGACGATTAGTACAGTAAACAGAAGACCAGTACAGTAACACAGAAGACCAGTTCAGTAACACAGAAGACAAGTACAGTTAACACAGGACGACAAGTACAGTAACACATAGACCAGTGCAGTAAACACAGAAGACAAGTACAGTAACACAGACGGTCCAGTACAGTTAACACAGAGGACAGTAACAGTAGCACAGACGGAAATGTACAGAAACACAGACGATCCGTTACAGTAACGCAGAAGACCAGTACCAGCAACACAGAAGACAAGTACAGTAAACACAGAAGACAGTTTACAGTAAACACAAGAAGAACAGTACGTAAACATATGACCAGAACAGTAACACGGCGAATCAGTACAGTATCACAGTGTGACCAGTACAGTACCTGAGACAAACTCAGTTAACACGACGATCAGTACAGTATCACAGGAAGACCTCGCACAGTAACACAGAAGAGCACTACAGTACACAGAAGACCACTACTGTAGCACAGAAGACAAGTACCAGTAAAAAAAAAAAACACAGTCGATCAGTACAGTAACACAGAAGACAGTTACAGTAACACAGAAAGAAGACCGTACAGATAACACAGAACAAAAGGCAGTAAACACAGAAGCTCCCGTACAGTAACAACAGAAGACAAGTACAGTAACACAGAAGATCAGTACAGTAACACAGAAGACAAGTACGTAACATTGAAGACAGTTCAGTAACATAGAAGGACAGTACAGTTTAACACAGAAGACCAGTACAGTAACACAGTAGGACCAGTACAGTAACACTGAAGACAAGTACTGTAAACATCAGAGACCAGTACAGTAACACAGAAGACAAGTACAGTAACATAGAAGACCAGTACAGTAACTTTGAAAGGACCAGTACAGTAACACAGAAGACCAGTACAGTAACACAGTAGACAAGTACGTAAACACAGACGATCGTACAGTAAACACAGAAGACCAGTACAGTAACACAGAAGGCCAGTACAAGTAACACAGGAAGACCAGTACTTAACCCAGACGGGACCAAGTTAACAGTAACACTTAAGACAGTGCAGTAACACAGATTGACAAGTACAGGAACACGACGGTCAGTTACGTAACACAGAGGACCGTACGTTGCACAGTCGAAAAAGTACAGATACACAGACGATCAGTACAGTAACGCAGAAGACCAGTAAGCAACACAGAAGACAAGTACAGTAACACAGAATGACCAGTACAGTAACACTGAAGACAGTACTGTTAAACAGAAGAACAGTACAGTAACACATAAGACCTGTACTGTAACACGGCGATCCGTAACAGTAAACAGAGGGACTAGTACAGTAACACAGACGACCAATTACAGTAACACAGACGATCAGTACAGAACACGAAGACAGTACTGAAACACTGAAGAGCACTACAGTAACACAGAAGACCTGTCAGTAACACAGAAGCGATGTATCAGATAACACAGTACGATCGTACAGTACACAGAAGACCAGTTCAGTTAACACAGAAGACCAGTACAGGTAACACAGGAACATAGAGTACAGTAACACAGAAGACCAGTACAGTAACACAGAAGTCTGTACCGGAACACAGAAAACCAGTCCAGTATACACAAGAAAGCCAGTACAGTAAACACAGAGACCAATACAGTAACACAGAAGACAAGTTTCAGTAACACAGAAGGACCAGTACAGTATCACAGAAGACAAAGTACAGATAACACAGAAGACCAGTACAGTAACACAGCAGAACGATGCAGTTAACAGAGTCTAGTACTGTAACACAGAAGACTAGTACATGTAAAACAGAGACCAGTACAGTAACACAGGGAAGACAAGTACAGTAACACAGAAGCGGACCAGTACAGTAACACAGAAGACAATACAGTTAAACACAGAAGACAAGTACAGTAAAACAGAAGTACCAGTACAGTAACACAGAGACAAGTTCAAGTAACATCAGGAAAGACCAGTACAGCTAACACAGCAGCAACATGCAGTAACAGAAGACTAGTCAGTAACACAGAGACATGTTCAGTAACACAGAAGACCAATACAGTAAACAGAAGACCAGAACTGTAACACGGAAGACCAGTACTGTAACACAGAATACTAGTCAGTAACACAGAAGACCAGTTACTGTAACACATGAACAGAAGACAGTACAGTAACACAGAAGACCAGTACTTAACCAGAAGACCAGTACAGTAAATAGAACAAAGTACAAAAAACACAGAAAGACCAGTACAGTAACACAGAAACATGTACCACTAACTCAGAAGACCAGTACAGTGACACAGAAGACTAGTACAGTATCATAGAAGACAAGTCAGTAACCAAAAGAAGACCAGTACAGTAAACACAGAAGGAACTAGTTACAGTAACAGACGATCAGTACAGTAACACAGAAAGACCAGTACAGTAACCCAGAAGATAAGTTACAGTAACAAGAAGAAAAGTACAGAAACAGAAGGACAAGTTACAGTAAACCAGAAGACAAGTACAGTAACATAGAAGACAAGTACGTAAAACAGAAGACAAGTACAGTAAACAGAAGATCGTACAGTAACACAGAAGACATAGTCAGTACATAGAAGACCAGTACAGTAAACATAGAAGACCAGTACAGAACTAGAAGACCAGTACAGTAAAACAGAAGACCAGTACCGTAACACAGAAGACAAGTACAGTAACACAGAAGACCAAGTACAGTAACACAGAAACAAGTACAGTAACATAGAAGACCCAGTACTGTAACATAGAAGACAGTACAGTTAAAACACAGAAGACAGTACAGTAACACAGAAGACATGTACAGTAACACGGACGTCAGTACAGTAACACAGAAAGGACCAAGACAGTAACTCGAAGACCTAGTACAGTAACCGGAAAGGACCAGTACAGTAACACAGTCGACAAGTACAGTAACTCCATATGAACAGTGCATAACACAGGAAGCAAGTACAGAAAACAGCAGACGGTCCAGTACGTACACAGAGGGACCAGTACAGTGCAAGACGAAAAGTACAGAAAGACAGACGATCAGTACAGTTAACGCAGAAGGACAGTACAGCTACACAGAAGCAAATACAGTAACACAGAAGACCAGTACAGTAACACAGAAGAACAGTACAGTAACACATAAGACCAGTACAGTAACACGGGCGATCAGTACAGTAACACAGAGGACTAGTACAGTAACACAGAAGACAAATACAGTAACACAGACGATCAGTACAGTAACACAGAAGACCAGTACAGTAACACAGAAAGAGCACTACAGTAACACAGAAGACCAGTACAGTAACACAGAAGACATGTACAGTAACACAGACGATCAGTACAGTAACATCAGAAGACCAGTACAGTAAAACACAGAAAGTCCAGTACAGTAACACAGAAGAACACACAAAGTATACCAGTAAACTCAGAAAAGACAGTACAGTATCACAGAAGTCAAGTTACCGTAACCCAGAAAATACCTGTACAGTAACACAGAAGACCAGTACAGTAACACAGAAGACAATACAGTTAACACAGAAGACAAGTAACAGTAACACAGATAGTCCGTACAGTAACACAGAAGACATGTACAGTAACACAGAAGACCATACAGTAACTCAGAAGAACAGTTGCTGTCAGGAAAGATAGTTACAGTTAACCTCGAAAGACAGTACTAGTAACACAGAAGACGTACAGTAAAAACACAGAAGACAAGTTCCAGTACCAAGAAGACCAGTACAGTAACCAGAAGACCAGTACAGTAACACAGAAGACCATTACAGTAACACAGAAGACCAAGTACAGTAACTCAGAAGACAGTACAGTAACCCAGCAGACAAGGGGGGTACAGTACACAGAGGAAGACCAGTACAGAACACAGCAGAACAATGCTGTAACAGAAGACTAGTGCTAATACAGTTACACAGAAGACAAGTACAGTAACACAGAAGACCAACAGAACACAGAAGACCATCGTAACACAGAAGACCAGTACGTAACAAGAAACAAGTACAGTAAACAGAACCCCGTCAGTAACACGAAGCCAGTCAGAACACAAAAGGGGCCAGTACAATAACACAGAAGCCGTCGTAACAAAAAAACCAAGTACAAAAAAACACAAAGACCAGTACAGTAACACAGAAAAAGTCACTAAAAAACTC
>NW_026487329.1:0-35340 GCF_026875155.1 Cherax quadricarinatus | reverse complement strand
CCAGGAGCTCGGACTCGACCCCCGCAACCTCAACTAGGTGAGTACAACTAGGTGATGTACACACACACCACACACACACACACACACACACACACACACACACACACACACACACACACACACACACATGTAGACCAAACGAAATGTAAACATTGCCAGATGGACTATTGTCACACCTTGCGTCATTATGTACTGGAGTGCGATAAAATTAATGAATTTAGAAGCAATTCACTCAGAAATGTTCAAGAAATGGCAAAGTATTTTATCCACAGTGGTATATTGCAGACCATTCTGGAGAAATACCCTGACTTTGCTAGCTGTAAATAATGCATTACCACGTGTGTGTGTGTGTGTGTGTGTGTGTACTCACCTATTTGTACTCACCTATTTGTGGTTGCAGGGGTCGAGTCCTAGCTCCTGGCCCCGCCTCTTCACCGGTTGCTACTAGACCCTTTCTCTCCCCGCTCCATGAGCTTTATCAAACCTCGTCTTAAAACTGTGTATGGTTCCTGCCTCCACTACGTCATTTTCTAGGCTATTCCACTGCCTTACAACTCTATGACTGAAGAAATACTTCCTACTATCTCTCTGACTCATTTGTGTCTTCAACTTCCAATTGTGGCCTCTTGTTTCTGTGTCCCCTCCCTGGAACATCCTGTCTTTGTCCACCTTGTCTATTCCACGCAGTATTTTATATGTCGTTATCATGTCTCCCCTGACCTCCTGTCCTCCAGTGTCGTCAGGCCGATTTCCCTTAATCTTTCTTCATAGGACATTCCCCTTAGCTCTGGAACTAACCTTGTCGCAAACCTTTGTACTTTCTCTAGTTTCTTGACGTGCTTTATCAAGTGCGGGTTCCAAACAGGTGCTGCATACTCCAGTATGGGCCTGACATACACGGTGTACAGTGCCTTGAATGATTCCTTACTAAGGTATCGGAATGCTGTTCTCAGGTTTGCCAGGCGCCCATATGCTGCAGCAGTTATATGATTGATGTGTGCTTCCGGAGACATGCTCGGTGTTATACTCACCCCAAGATCTTTCTCTTTGAGTGAGGTTTGCAGTCTTTGGCCACCTAGCCTATACTCTGTCTGTGGTCTTCTGTGCCCTTCCCCTATCTTCATGACTTTGCATTTGGCAGGATTAAATTCGAGAAGCCATTTGCTGGACCAGGTGTCCAGTCTGTCCAGGTCTCTTTGAAGTCCTGCCTGGTCCTCATCAGATTTAATTCTCCTCATTAACTTCACATCATCTGCAAACAGGGACACTTCTGAGTCTAACCCTTCCGTCATGTCGTTCACATATACCAAAAATAGCACTGGTCCTAGGACCGACCCCTGTGGGACCCCGCTCGTCACAGGTGCCCACTGTGATACATCATTACGTACCATGACTCGTTGTTGCCTCCCTGTCAGGTATTCTCTGATCCATTGCAGTGCCCTTCCTGTTATATGCGCCTGATGCTCTAGCTTCTGCACTAATCTCTTGTGAGGAACTGTGTCAAAGGCCTTCTTGCAGTCCAAGAAGATGCAATCAACCCACCCCTCTCTCTCTTGTCTTACTTCTTTTATTTTATCATAAAACTCCAGAAGGTTTGTGACACAGGATTTGCCTGTGTGTGTGTGTGTGTGTGTGTGTGTGTGTGTGTGTGTGTGTGTGTGTGTGTGTGTGTGTGTATGTGTGTGTGTGTACTCACTTAATTGTGGTTGCAGGGGTCGAGACTCATCTCCTGGTCCCGCCAGTTTTGCGCGCGCGCGCGCGCGCGCGCGTGTGTGTGTGTGTGTGTGTGTGTGTGTGTGTGTGTGTGTGTGTGTGTGGGTGTGTGTGTGTTTATGTGTGGGTGTGTGTGTGTGGGTGTGTGAGTGGGTGTGGGTGTGTGTGTTGGGTGTGGTTTTATTGTTTTTTTTGTGGTTTGAGGGTGTTATTGTTGTGGTTTTTGCCCCTTTCCCCTATTTTGCTTTGTTTGGCATTTTTTCGAAAAACCATTTTCGGTTTCCCAGCCCAGTTTTGGCCGCCGGCCCACGTTTTTTTTATTTCTTGGGGGGATTTGGTTTTGTTGTTTTTAAAAAAAAAAAATGTGGTTGGGGGGTTTTGGGGGGGAAGTCGTGGGGGATGTGTTTTTTCCCTATTTGTTTTCCCCCCCCTTCATATTTGTTTTGCAGGTTTCCTTTTAGCCCTGGGTTCTCACTAATTTTTTACTGGTTCGGCCTTTCTTGCTAAAAAGGAGCTAAAATTCTCGCCTTTTTTTTTAAAAAAACTAAGGTTTGTCCCCGGTTTGTGTGGGGGTTTGTGTGTTGTGTGTTGTTTGTGTGTTGTTGTTGTTGGTGTGTGGTGTTTGTGTGGGGCCCTTTAATGTGGTTGACCCCCCCAGAATTTCCCCTTCCCCCCCCAATTTTGGGCCCCGGGGGGGCCCGGTTTGTGGTTTTTTTGTTTTGTTTGTGTTTTTTGGGGGGTGGGTGTTGTTTTTTTATTGTTTGTTTTGGGGGGTTGTGGGGGTTTGGGGTTTTTTGGTTGGGTTACCACTAATTTGTACCACCTTTTTGTTTGATCTTTTACCCCCGGCCCGGGGGTTTTTGGATTGCTTAGGTTCTTTCCCTGTCCAGGAGATTATCTCGCCAAAAAAGGGTGGGTGGTGGTTGTGGGGTTTTTGGGGGTTTTAAAAAATTTACCTTAGGGCTTTGTGCTCCCCTGTGTGTTTTTTTGGGGTTTGGGGGAGGTTTAGACCCCCAAATTTTGAATAATCTTCCAATTGGGCCAGGTTGGACTTTAGTGTAACTTTGTAATTTGTTATACAAACCATTATGGGAATTTTTAAAACGTTTTCATTATTTTGAACTTGCCATTTTTGTGACCAGTTTGGGCATTATTGAAATTTGTAAACTTTTGGTCATTCTTGGCCCTTTATGTATCTTTGTATCTTTTGTGAAAGGGGGGTTGGGGGTCCCATATGATAAACAATTTTTTAGCCTAAGGGGGAACATTGGGCCTGGGGTGGAAAAAGTATTTAAACGATAGGGGGAAACCCCCAAAAAAACTTAGGTTTGGAAAACCCCAGTGGGGTATTTTTGTTTAAAAGAGTAGAAAAATTATTGGGGGAAAAAAGGTAGCACTTTGTAAAAAACAGGTACTTAGGTCATCACTATGCATTTATGTAAAAAAACAGTGTAGCACTTAGTGTGAAACAGTGTAGCATTAGTGTGAAAAAGTTTTTGCACTTAGGTAAAACAGTGTAGAACTTAGTGTAAACATAAGAAATTAGTGTAAACGTGTAGATTGTGTGAACAGTGTACACTTAGTGTGAAACAGTGTAGCACTTAGTTTTTAAAACCCAGTGTAGCATTGTTGAAACAGTGTAGAAATTAGTGTAAAAACAGTGTAGCATTAGGGGTTGGAAACAGGTAATTAGGGGAAAACAGTGTGGCATTGTTGGGGAAACGTGGCACTTAGTGTAAAACATTTGTAGCATTAGTGTATACATTAGCACTTAGGTAACATGTAGCACTTAGTGTGAACAGTGTGCACTTAGTGTAAAAAGGTAGACTTAGTGGAAAACAGTGTAGCACTTAGTGTAAAACAGTGTAGATTTTTGTGTCTACCAGCATTTTGGTGAAACAGTGTACACTTAGTGTAAACAGGTAGCACTTGGTAAAAAGTGTAGAAATTATGTGAAACAGGTAGCATTAGGTAAAAATGTAGCACTTATTTGTGAAACGGTAGCTTAGTGTGAAACAGGTACACTTGGTGAAAAGTGAAGCATTAGTGTAAAACAGTGTAGCAATTAGTGTGAAACAGTGTAGACTTAGTGTAACATGTGCACTTAGTGTGAAAACCAGTGTAACTTAGTTGGGGAAAACAGTTTAGATTAGTGTGAAAAAAGTGTTTAAAAAGCATTTAGGTAAAACAGTGAGCACTTAGGTCTACACTGTAGTTTTAGTGTGAAACATGTGCACTTGTGTGAAACAGTTTTCACTTAGTGTATAATGTAGCACTTAGGTGAAACAGTGTTACACTTAGTGTGAAACGTGTAGATTGTGTAAAACATGAAGCATTAGTTGAAACAGTGTGCACTTAGTGTGAAACAGGTCAAAAAGGGCATTTTAGGTAACATGTAGATTGTGTGAAAACAGTGTGCATTAGTGTGAAACAGTGTAGAAAATTTAGTGTGAAACGTGTAGCACTTAGGTCATACACTGTAGCATTAGTGTGAAACCTGTAGCACTTGTGGGGAAAACAGTGTAGCATTAGTGTGAAACAGGTAGACTTGTGTGAAACGGTAACTTGTGTAAACAGTGTAGCATTTGTGTCATACATGTGCTTTTTAGGGGGAAAACAGTGTGCATTAGTGTAAAACCCAGTGTACCCTTAGTGTATACATGAGATTTTTGGGGGTTTTAGCCTTGTGGAAAACAGTTAGCATTTTGGTGAAAAGGTAGCACTTAGTGTAAATGTGCTTTTGGGTTGAAACGTGTAGCAATTGGGGAAAAACAGTGAGCATTTGTGTGAAACAGTTTTTAGCACTTAGGTGAAAAAGTGTAGCCTTGTGTGAAACAGTGTAGCATTAGTGTCAAAAGTGTGATTAGGGGAAAACAGTGTAGCACTTAGGTGAAACGTGTAGCACTTAGTGTGAAACAGTGTGCACTTAGTGTGAAACATGTGCACTTAGTGGAAACATGTAGCACTTGTGTGAAAAAGTGTAGCATTAGTGTGAAAAGTGTAGCAATTAAAAAGGTGGTTTTTGGGAAACGTGTAGACTTAGTGTGAAAAGTGTAGCACTTAGTGTGAAACAGTGTAGCACTTAGTGTGAAACGGTAGCACTTGTTGAAACAGTGTAAAAATTTAGGTAAACATGTGCATTAGTGTGAAAAGTGTAGCCTTAGTGTGAAACAGTGTAGCACTGTGTCATACACTGTAGCATTAGTGTGAAACAGTGTAGATTAGTGTAAAAACAGTGTAAGCCTTAGTGTGAAACAGTGTTAGCATTAGGGGAAAACATGTAGTTTGTGTAAAAAACAGGTAGCATTGTGTGAAACAGGTGCATTAGTGTGAAACAGTGTAGATTTGTGTAACATGTAGCATTTAGGTGAAACGTGTGCATTAGTGTAAAAGTGTAGCACTTGGTTAACATGTAGCATTTAGGTGAAACAGGTAGCTTGTGTGAAACATTTGTGTCTTAGTGTGAAAACAGGTAGCCCCCTTGGTAACATGTAGCTTTTTAGTGTGAAAAAGTTTAGCCTTAGTGGAAACAGTGTAGCTTTTTGTGAAAAACAGTGTGCACTTGTGTAAAAAACGTGTAGCACTTAGTGTGAAAAAGTGTGCACTATGTAACAGTGTAGCATTTAGTGTGAAACAGTGTAGCACTTAGTGTAAAAACGTGTAGCACTTATGTGAAACAGTGTACACTTAGGTAAACAGTGAGCATTAGTGTGAAAAAGTGTAGACTTGTGTAAAACAGTGTAGCACTTGTTAAAAAGGTGACTTAGTGTAAAAATTTGTAGCATTTGTGTGAAAAGGAGACTTAGTGTAAACATTAGCATTAGTGGAAACAGTGTAGCATTAGGTGAAAAAGTGTAGCACTTAGTTTTAAAACAGTTAGCACTTAGTGTGAAAAGGTAGCACTTAGTGTGAACAGTGTCCCCTTGTGTAAAAAGGTAGCACTTATTGGAAAACAGTGTAGCACTTAGTGTAAAAACGTGTAGATTAGTGTGAAAAAGTTAGCACTTGTGGAAACAGTGTAGACTTAGTTTTTCCCATTACACTTAGTGAAAAAACGTGTAGATTTAGGGTTGAAACAGTGTAGCCTTAGTGTGAAAATTTTTGGGGGGAAAACAGTGTGCATTTTATGTGAACGTGTAGCACTTAGTGTGAACAGTGTGCATTTGTGTGAAACAGTGTACACTTATGTAAAACATTAGCATTAGTGTGAAAAAGTGTAGCACTTAGTTGAAAAGTGTGAATTAGTGGAAACAGTGTAACTTAGTTAAAAAGTGTGCATTTAGTGTGAACAGTGTAGCCTTAGTGTAAACATGAATTAGTGTGAAACAGTGTAGATTGTGTAACATGAGATTAGGTAAAACAGTGTACCATTTAAATGTAAAACATGTGCATTAGGTGAAAAAGTGTAGCATTATGTGAAAAAGTGTAGCACTTATGTGAAACAGTGAAAATTTTAGTGTGAAAAAGTGTACATTGTGTGAAAAGTGTAGACTTATTTTAACATGAGCATTTAGTGTGAAACAGGTAGCACTTAGTGTAACATGAGATTGGAAAAACAGTGTAGCACTTAGTGTGAAACGGTGCATTAGGGGAAAACAGTGTGCACTTTTGTAAAACATTTTGTAGCATTATGTAAAACAGTGTAGCATTTGTGTAAAACGGGTGCCATTGTGTGAAACGGGTTTTTAGCAAAATGTAAAACGGTACCCTTAGTGTCATAATTTTGAAAAAGTGTAGCATTGTGTGAAACAGTGGCATTGTGTGAAACAGTGTAGACTTTGTGAAACAGGGTAGACTTATTTAAAAACAGGTAGACTTGTGTGAAACGTGTAGATTAGTGGAAAAAGTGTAGCATTTGTGTGAAACATTTGTAGCACTTGTGTGAAAAGGTAGATTGTGTAAACTGTACCCTTAGTGTGAAACAGTGAGCCTTAGTGTGAAACATTTGTAGCATTAGTGTAAACAGTGTAGCACTTAGTTGAAAAGTGTAGACTAGTGTGAAACATGTACCTTTAGTGGAAACATGTGCACTTAGGTGAAACAGTGTAGCACTTAGTGTAAACGGGTTTAGCATTAGTGTGAACAGGTAGATTAGGTGAAACAGTGTGCATTAGTGTAAAAACAGTGTAGCTTGTGTGAAACAGGTAGCTTGTGTGAAAAAGGTGCACTAGGTAAAACCGTACACTTAGTGTGAAAATGTAGCCTTTGTGAACAGTGTGCACTTAGTGTCTTAACTTTTTTAGGGCACTTGGTGAAAAGTGGGCACTTATTGTAAAACAGTTAAAATTTAGTGTAAACAGTTGCACTTAGTGTGAAACAGTGTAGATTATGTGAAAAAGGTAGACTTAGTGTAAAAAAGGTTTTTAGACTTGTGTGAAACAGTGTAGCACTTGGGTTTTAAACATTAGCATTAGTGTGAAAAGTGTACACTTAGGGGAAAAATGTAATTAGTGTGAAAAGTTAGCACTTAGTGTAAAAAAGTGTAGCACTTAGTGTGAAACAGTGTAGCCTTAGTGTGAAAGTGTAGCACTTAGGTGAACAGTGTAGCATTTAGTGTAAACGGGGCATTAGTGTGAAAAAGTGTCACTTAGTGTAAAACACTGAATTTAGTGTGAAAAAGTGTAGCTTAGGTAAAAAAGGTAGCATTAGTGTGAAACAGGTAGATTAGTGTAAAAAAAGTGAGCACTTAGTGTGAACAGTTGCACTTTTTTTTAAAACGAGCATTTAGGTGAAACAGTGTACTTTTTAAAAAGGTTTTGTGAAAAGTGTTACTTATGTGAAACAGTGTAGCCTTATGTGAAACGTGTGCTTTAGTGTGAAACAGGTAGCACTTGGTGAAACGTGTAAAAGGCATAGTTGGGGAAAACGTGTACACTTAGTGTAAAAACAGTGTAGATTAATGTGAAAAACAGGAGCATTAGGTGAAACAGTGTGACTTGTGTAAAAACAGTGTAGCATTAGGAAAAAACAGTGTGCATTAGTGTGAAACAGTGTAGCATTTAGTGTAAACATGTAGCACTTATTTGTGAAAAGTTAGACTTAGTGTGAAAACTTTGTACTTAGTGGAAACAGTGTGCATTTAGTTGAAACAGTGTCATTTAGTGTAAAACAGTGTAGATTAGTGTAAATGTAGCACTTAGTGTGAAACAGGTAGATTGTGTGAAACAGGTAGCACTTGTTTTAAAACATGTAACTTAGTTGAAACAGTGTAGCACTTAGTGTGAAACAGTTAGCACTTAGGGGAAAAACAGTGTGACTTAGTGTGAAACAGTGTGCATTAGTGTGAAAAGTGAGCACTTAGTGTGAAACTGTAGCATTATGTAAAAAACATGTGCACTTGTTGAACAGTGTAAAAATTATGGAAAAGTGTAGCATTTAGTGTAAAAACAGTGTAGCACTTAGTTGAAAGTGTAGCATTTATGTGAAAAAGAGCACTTAGTGTAAAACCATGTAGCATTAGTGTGATCAGTGTGCACTTATTGTGATACAGTGTAGTTAGTTGGATAACGTGTGCATTAGGTGACACAGTGTGCACTTATTGGATAAATGTAGCACTTAGTGTGACAAGTGTGAACTTAGTGTGTCAGTGTAGCACTTGTGTGTTTTAGAATTACAGTGTAGCATTTATGTGACAAGTGTGCATTTTTTTAAATTGGGGAAATTAAAAGTGGGGGGCATTGTGGAACGGTAGCATTTTTTAAACTTTTTTTTTTAAAATTTTGGATTGTGAACATTTTTCCCTTATTGCAAGCATTATTGTGATACGTGTAGATTATTTGATACAGTGCACCCTTTAGTGTGACACAGTTTTCCATTGTGTGCCAGTGTCACTTTGTGTATACAGGTAGCACTTAGTGTGATACAGTGTAGCACTTTTTGTGATACATTTGTAGCCTTAGTGGGATACAGTGTAGCACTTAGTGTGACAAGGTAGCACTTAGGTGAAACAGTGTTGCATTCGTGTGATACGGTAGCACTTTTGTGATAAATGTAGCACTTAGTGTGTTACAGTGTAGCATTAGTTGACAAGTGTGCACTTTTGTGTACTGTAGCATTGGTGACACAGTGTACCTTTTGGATACAATGTCCCTTTTGGTGACACTTGTAGCCTTAGTGTGAAACTGTAGATTTAGTGTGAAAGTGTAGCACTTAGGGTAAAACAGTGTGATTTTGTGTGAAAACAGTGTTCCCTTCGTGTGATACATACTACCTGTTGTGGTTGCAGGGGTCGGTAAAAACCCCTGGCCCCCGTTTCATGGTCGCTATAGGTCTACTCTCTCCTTGCCCCGAGCTTTATTCCCTTTTCTTAAAGCTATGTATAGTCCTGCTTCCACTCCCACATTTTCCCAGAATTTTCCCCACTTCTGAAAACCTATACCAAAGAAATATTTCCAACATTCTGTTATTCTCTGAGTCTTTAAATTTAAATTGTACCTTGTTGCAGGCCCATTCTGAAACATCCTGTCTCATTCTATTTTCGTTTCCTTTCAGATTTATATGCCATTATAAAACCCCCACCCTATCTTCCGTCCCCCCAGTATGTAGGTCGATTTTTTAAATCTTTTGTGGGATGCCCCTTGCCCCGGGGGAACTAGTTTCGTTGCAAGCTTTTGCTTTTTTCTCTATTTTTTTTTTAAGGCATGGCTAGGTGTTGATTCCTGACGGGGTCCCGCATACCCCAATATGGACTTTGTAAAGGTGTACGGGGTCCTGAACGATTCCTGTTGAGATGTTAGAATGCATTTTTTAAAGTTTTTAGGCCCCATAGCTGCAGCAGTTTTGGTTGATGTTAATTTCAGAGTGCCCCGCGTTATATACCCCAAGACCTTTTCTTGAGTGAGGTATGAGTCTATGGCCCCTTAGACCGTTTTCCCGTCTGCGGTTTTCTTTGCCTTCCAATGATTATGCACTTGGGGGGGATGAACTCGGAGTCAGTCTCTGGACCGGCCTGCGCCTGTCCGACCCTTTTGATTTTTTGTCCCCTACGTTTGAATTCTTCTCATTACCTTACTCATCTGCAAACAGAAAAATTTGAGTTTTTCCCTTCCGTCTTTCGTTCATTTATACCAGAAACAGCATGGGAGGTTTCCCCCCCTTTGGACCTTGCTCGTCCCAGGCGCCCCTCTGAACCTCCCAGTATAGGATCGCTGTGTTTCTCGTAGGTACCCCCTGATCTATTGCAGCCCTCCCTTTTATCCCTCCCTGGTTCCTAGCTTTTGCATAATCCCTTTTTTTGAACTGGGGGAAAACCCTTTTACGCCCAAGAAAATGCAAATCTCCCCATCCTCCTCTTTGTCTTATGCTATCACCCTGTATAGAACTCCAGTAAGTTCGTGACACAATATTTCAGCCCCTGAAAGTGGGGTTGTTGTTGATAAGCTCTTTCCCTCTCAAAGTGATCCCCATTTTTCCCGGGTAAACCTCAGGTAAGTCCTGTTTCGTAGAGGTTGAAGGTTGTTGTCGGTACAAGAGGCCTCGCTCCCTTCTTAAGCCCTGGAGAGATGTTATCTCCCCCATGCCTTGGGGTATCAACTGCTTAGTAGCCTCTTACCCCTCTGGGTTTAAATATTTTGAGTCAACATTGATGTGCCCCCATTCTCTTCTTTCTGAAAACCCCTCTGTCTGCTCGGGAAATACTTTTTTGAATTCATGTGGCTCCTACTACTTCTTGGTCTTTTTGTATCTTCCCCCCTTCCCTTTCCCTCACCCTGATTACGTGGTCCTTGATGTTGCTTTCCCCCTGAAATGGGTCAACAGTTTGGGTCAGTTTGGGCTTTCGCGCTATATCTTTCTCTAACTGTGTTGGGTATCCCCCCTTCCTGAGCATATTCTTTCTGGCTTACATGCTCTCCTTATTCTCCTGGGCCCCTTTCCCTTCAATACTTTTCCCTTTCTCAAGCCATTTGGTTTTGGGCCCCTTCTCCCTTTAGGTGAACAAGGGCTTCCGGCTTTCGTTTTTTCGTTACCCTGGGTAAAATCCCCCGCTACCTTGCATATGTTGAAAATATTCCACATTTTTTTGTTTCCCCTCCCAGTTCTCTGTCCCACTGAACCTCGTGAGGGAATTCTTTTGCCTTTGTAGCCCCCCTTCATGAAATTTGGGTTCATTAGTCCTGCCTTCCTGTTTCCCCTTTCCCACTTGTAACTCTTTTTGTTTCGAATCAGAACCAATGGTCTTGGCCCCGGGGGTTTTCATATGTGATGCCCCAAATATTGCACTATCAAGGTGAATACTGGGTCCGTCTTGCTGGTTCTCCTTCTCCCTTCTCTTTCTCCCTTTCCCCTCTGTTAGTGTCCCTAAAACGTTTTGGTACGCTGTTTTCCCGTCCCCTTTCGATCTTGGCCCCCCATGTTTTGGGGCCCCCTGTGGCTCCAGGTTTTTCCCCGTCAAATTTTTTAGTGTGATACAGTTTAGATTTAGGTGTCCGTGTTTATCGCTAGCACACTCAGCTCACCACTGAGGTCCCGGGTTCGAATATCCCGGTACGGCTGGAAAACATTAGGGACGTGTTTCTATAAGACACCTGCTGTCCTTGTTCGCCCATCAGTGTAAAAATGTGTACCTGGGTGTTAGTCGACTGGCGTGAGTCGCATCCTGGGACAAAACTGAAATAATTTGCCCGAAATGCTCAGCATAACAAGGGGCTTTCTATATAGTAATATGTCATTGATGTCAGCTAGGCCTGTATACCATGTACTTGTAGTAAATAAAGATATTATTATTATTATACAGTGTAGCACTTAATGATTTCTGAGATGATTCAAAATTTCATTACATGAATTATGATTATTTTCGTTTTGATTACATTATCCAAAGAATTATATTCAAATGCAGCAGATCTGGAGTGAGATGCTCTTATATTTAGTGCTGACGGAGTGTACCACACAACATACTTGGAATCTGTCTTAAAGCTGTATGTGTACAGAAAAGAACTAGATACCAAAAAGAAATTTTATGGAAAGATTTTTGCTTCTCAAACAACAGTGAAATTATTTCCTCTCTTCTGAAAGTAGGATATAAATTCAGTCAGAAATTCTGGCAGAAAATATAATGAAGTTAAACTTTCACAACAAAAACATTATGGTGGAGACATTTGCTCTAGTTCATTCGAAAGTTAAAAACGAGTCCTTGATGTTCGACCTATAATAAAGTAGATGTAATCAATTCTGCAGCATTGGACATTTGATAAGCTTTAAAAAATATGAAAAATTTATACTCGAAGACAAACTGTGATTCAGATGAACTGAAAACGTCTTGGATTACTACTAAACTAGTGTCCACATGAATTAATAACTTTTTTATCAGCATTTTTCAACATTAACAGTAAACCTCTGACGTTACTCAGCAGTACTCCAGAAGATGAAGGCGCATCATCGAGACTTCTGACGTTATACAGTAGTACTCCAGAAGATGAAGGCGCATCATCGAGACTTCTGACGTTATACAGTAGTACTCCAGAAGATGAAGGCGCATCATCGAGACTTCTGACGTTATACAGTAGTACTCCGGAAGATGAAGGCGCATCATCGAGACTTCTGACGTTATACAGTAGTACTCCGGAAGATGAAGGCGCATCATCGAGACTTCTGACGTTATTCAGTAGTACTCCAGAAGATGAAGGCGCATCATCGAGACTTCTGACGTTATACAGTAGTACTCCGGAAGATGAAGGCGCATCATCGAGACTTCTGACGTTATACAGTAGTACTCCGGAAGATGAAGGCGCATCATCGAGACTTCTGACGTTATACAGTAGTACTCCGGAAGATGAAGGCGCATCATCGAGACTTCTGAAGTTAATCAGTAGTACTCCGGAAGATGAAGGCGCATCATCGAGACTTCTGATGTTACTCAGCAGTACTCCGGAAGATGAAGGCGCATCATCGAGACTTCTGACGTTAATCAGTAGTACTCCGGAAGATGAAGGCGCATCATCAAGACTTCTGACGTTAATCAGTAGTACTCCGGAAGATGAAGGCGCATCATCGAGACTTCTGACGTTAATCAGTAGTACTCCGGAGGATGAAGGCGCATCATCAAGACTTCTGACGTTACTCAGCAGTACTCCAGAAGATGAAGGCGCATCATCGAGACTTCTGAAGTTAATCAGTAGTACTCCGGAAGATGAAGACGCATCATCGAGACTTCTGACGTTATTCAGTAGTACTCCAGAAGATGAAGACGCATCATCGAGACTTCTGATGTTACTCAGCAGTACTCCGGAAGATGAAGACGCATCATCGAGACTTATGATGTTACTCAGTAGTACTCCGGAAGATGAAGGCGCATCATCGAGACTTATGACGTTACTCAGCAGTACTCCGAAAGATGAAGGCGCATCATCGAGACTTCTGACGTTAATCAGTATTACTCCGGAAGATGAAGGCGCATCATCGAGACTTCTGATGTTACTCAGCAGTACTCCGGAAGATGAAGGCGCATCATCGAGACTTCTGACGTTACTCAGCAGTACTCCGGAAGATGAAGGCGCATCATCGAGATTCTGACGTTAATCAGTATTACTCCGGAAGATGAAGGCGCATCATCGAGATTTCTGATGTTACTCAGCAGTACTCCGGAAGATAAAGGCGCATCATCGAGACTTATGACGTTAATCACTAGTACTCCGGAAGATGAAGGCGCATCATTGAGACTTATGACGTTACTCAGCAGTACTCCGAAAGATGAAGGCGCATCATCGAGACTTATGACGTTAATCAGTAGTACTCCGGAAGATGAAGGCGCATCATTGAGACTTATGACGTTACTCAGCAGTACTCCGAAAGATGAAGGTGCATCATCGAGACTTATGACGTTAATCAGTAGTACTGGAAATAAATGGTATAAAATACCGACACAATGGAAATATAAACACATATGCAGTATAATGTGATCCTTTATTGGCGAAACGTAGCCAATAAAGGATCACATTATACTGCATATGTGTTTATATTTCCAATCAGTAGTACTCCGGAAGATGAAGGCGCATCATCGAGACTTCTGACGTTAATCAGTAGTACTCCGGAAGATGAAGGCACATCATCGAGACTTCTGATGTTGTAATGAATGGTTTGAAAAACCGACAAGTTGAAGATTGAGACACTTATGCAGCATATGGGAATCTTTATTCAGGAAACGTTTCGCCACACAGTGGCTTCATCAGTCCAATACAAAGAGGAAGGCGTAAGGAGAGGAGGAGTATGATGTAATCAGTCCCTCGGCCTGGAGTCGATGTGTTCAGTCCATCAATCTTGTAGAATGTACAGCATAGGGCCGTAGACGTGGCTTATATACTGTAGTGAGGTGAGGTGAAGCAGGCGGAGGCGGGGTCATAGTGTTACCATCCACTAGTCGAAGTAGGTCTTCGTCCAAAGGTTGAACAAGTGCTGAAGAATTCTTTGTAACAAGATCCCATGATGCTGCAGTGTCTGACAGTTGTGATGAATGGTTGAATGGTTTGTATTGGACTGATGAAGCCACTGTGTGGCGAAACGTTTCCTGAATAAAGATTCCCATATGCTGCATAAGTGTCTCAATCTTCAACTTCTGATGTTACTCAGCAGTACTCCGGAAGATGAAGGCGCATCATCGAGACTTCTGACGTTGTTAGGTAAGACACATATGCAACAGTTAGGTATCTTTATTTCGAAACGTTTCGCCTACACAGTAGGCTTCTTCAGTCGAGTACAGAAAAGTTGATAGAAGCAGAAGAGACTTGAAGACGATGTAATCAGTCCATCACCCTTAAAGTTTTGAGGTGGTCAGTCCCTCAGTCTGGAGAAGAGCATTGTTCCATTGTCTGAAACAATATGGAGTTGAAGTGACAGGATGGAGCCTTATATAGCGCCAGGAGGTGAGAGATAGGTCACTTTGGGAGGTCAGGTCCCTCTCAAATCCGGCCGTTCTCACTAGTAGAGGTTGTCGAAGTTGATTTCAGGTCTGTACCAAGATACCCTTGTGTTGCAGTGTCTGACAGATTGAACATTAAAATGGTATAAAATACCGACAGGTTGGTATGTAAGACACATATGCAACAGTTAGGTATCTTTATTTCGAAACGTTTCGCCTACACAGTAGGCTTCTTCAGTTGAGTACAGAAAAGTTGATAGAAGCAGAAGAGACTTGAAGACGATGTAATCAGTCCATCACCCTTAAAGTTTTGAGGTGGTCAGTCCCTCAGTCTTCAAGTCACTTATACTTCAAGTTACTTATACTTCTTGAGATAAATCCAAGTAATCTGTTGGCCTTGTTGCGCACACTAAGGCACTGCTGTCTTGGCTTTAGATTTCTGCTTACCATGACTCCCAAGTCTTTTTCACATTCTGTATTACCAAGCTCTACTTCACCTAGATTATAGCTTCGAGGGTTATTTTCATTACCAAGGGCAAGTACCTTACACTTATCCACATTAAACTTCATCTGCCATTTTTCAGACCAAGACATTAATTTGTTCAAATCGTCCTGGAGTTCATTGATATCCTCCTCAGAGTGAATTATACGGCCTATCTTTGTATCATCAGCAAACTTACTCATGTCACTAGTAATCCCTTCATCAAGGTCATTAATGTAAATTATGAACAGGAGAGGGCCTAAAACTGATCCTTGTGGAACGCCACTAGTGACTAATCCCCATTCAGATTTCACTCCATTAATGGTAACTCTCTGCTTTCTATTGGTAAGCCATGCCTCAATCCATGCTAGAACTTTACCTCCTATACCATCAGCTGCCACTTTTCTTAAGAGTCTCTTGTGAGGTACTCTGTCGAAGGCCTTACTAAAATCCAAATAAACAATATCATACTCCCTATCACTGTCAACTGCCTCAAATGTTCTATTGAAGAACGTCAGTAAGTTTGTCAGGCAGGAACGACCTCTCGTGAATCCATGCTGAGATTCATTTATCAAGTTATGCTCTTCAAGGTGACTTCTGATAATGTCAGCTATAATTGATTCTAATAACTTGCCCACTATAGATGTGAGGCTTATTGGACGGTAATTTGAAGGAGTGGACTTATCCCCTGATTTGAATATAGGAACCACATTAGCCATCTTCCACATATCTGGCACAACACTGGTAGGATGGACGCATTGAATACACTCGTTAATGGCTGACTAAGCTCCACCTTGCATTCCTTAAGTACCCTTGAAAACAACTCATCGGGTCCCGGGGACTTATTTTGTTTCAGTTTGTCTATCTGTTTAATAACCATGTCCCTCGTGACAGTAATATTAGTTAACTTAAATTCATCAGGAACTAAATAATTGCTAATTACTGGAATCTCATTTACATCTTCCTGTGAAAAACTGACAAAAAATAGTCATTAAATAAGGAACACATTTCCAGTTCATTATCCGTCAGCTGTCCATTCCCAGTTTTCAGAGGTCCTACTTTTTCCTTCACCTTCGTCCTATACACTTGAAAGAACCCCTTTGGATTAGACTTTGATTCATTAGCAACTCTAATTTCATAGTCACGTTTAGCCTTTCTAATCGCCTTTTTACTTCTCTTTTAAGCTGAACATATTGGTCAGTAAGGTTAACCTCTCCTCTTCTGATGCGCCTATAAATTCCCCTTTTCTCCCCTAATAGATGCTTTAGCCTCCTGTTAACCCATTTGGGATTATTATTATTAGACATAATTTCTCTCTGGGGAATGTATATACTCTGGGCACTGTGTACATTATTAAGAAAACAATCATAAAAGCAGATCCCTTCATATTCATAAGTATGATTATCGTCAATAAAATCATTAGCTAGATAACCCAATCAAGATTAGACAGATGTTCCCTAAGTCCATTATAATCGGCAAGAACGAAAAATCAGGGATTTTTACTGTATTATCATTATCTTGCATTCCCAATTAATGCTAAAAGTGATGGATTTGTGATCACTTGCGCCAAGCTCTTCAGTGATCTCCAGATTATTCACGAGTGTTTCCTTATTTGACAAGACTAGGTCTAGCAAATTATAACCCCGGGTAGGCTCAGTTACGCTCTGTTTCAGAAAACAGTCCTGAACTGTTTCCATAAAGTCACTGGACTCTAGATTACCTGTCAAAGAATTCCAGTCAATTTGACTAAAGTTAAAGTCCCCTACTATGACTATGTTACTGTGTCCAGAAGCCCTAACAATTTCGTCCCAAAGAAGTCTCCCTCTATCGTGATCCAAGCCTGGAGGTCGGTATATTACACCTAGAATTAGTTTTTCTTGACCCTCCACGAACTCTACCCAAACAGACTCTGTTACTGCTCCATCTATTTTTATACCTGTTTTTATGCAACAATTAATATTTTCTCGAACAAACAATGCAACTCCTCCCCCCTTCCCATTACATCTATCCACATTGAACAACTTAAATTCCTGAATATTACACTCAGCAGTCATATCCCGACTCTTTAAATCATACCACGTTTCAGTTAATGCAATGATATCAAAGTTCCAGCACATGCTACCAAACGTAGTTCATTAATTTTATTTCTTGCACTTCGACTGTTAGCATAAAATACCATCATATGTTTTTTCTTCTGCACATTTTTCCTATTCATCTTTGTTTTTACACAATTTCTGAAATTATCATTACCCAGAGTTACTCCATGACAGTTACTATTAAGATTCTTAATATCAGAGAAGAAGTCAATATATCCATACTCATTATTTATCATTTCTAAACCCATACCTCTAACTAATCCTAGTTTAAAGTCCTAACAACCCTCTCAACTGAGTTAGCAAGAAAACCCACACCTGCCCTGGATAAGTGAACCCCATCCCTGGCATACATGTCATTTTGGCCATTGAAGTTGTCCCAGTTGTCAATGAATAGTACTGCATTATCCTTACAGTGTTTATCCAGCCAACAATTAATACCAATTGCTCTGGACAACCATTCATTACCAACACCTCTTCTTGGCAAAATGCCACATATAACAGGGCGCCCCCCCTTCTTCCTAATTATGTCTATACCTGTCCTGAACTTTCTAACTAAATCCTCACTTTTACACTTGCCTACATCATTGCCTCCAGCACTGAGGCAAATAATAGGATTGATCCCATTACCGTTCATGATGTTGTCAAGCCGGCTAACAATGTCCTCCATCCCAGCCCCAGGAAAGCATACCCTCTGTCTCCTACTCCTGTCCTTCAAGCAGAATGCCCTATCCATGTATCTAACCTGGCTATCCCCAACAACAACAATATTCTTACCTTCCTTGTTGTCGTTCGTCGTGACGATCCCAGTAGTCGACTCACATTCGTCGGGTAGCACCGAGAATGCGTTGGAGGTTTCCACAGGAGTCTTACTAGTGAATGCAATTTAACGGACTTCAATCTTTCTTCATACGGAAGATTTCTAATGCTATGAATTAATTTTGTCATTCTTTGTTAAATGTTTTCTAACGAATTTATATCCATTCTGTAATATGGAGACCAGAACTAAAGTAGGCGCATCATCGAGACTTCTGACGTTACTTGGTGGTACTCCGGAAGATGAAGGAGCATCAGCGAGACTTCTGACGTTACTCGGTGGTACTCCGGAAGATGAAGGCACATCATCGAGACTTCTGACGTTACTCGGTGGTACTCCGGAAGATGAAGGCGCATCACCGAGACTTCTGACGTTACTCGGTGGTACTCCGGAAGATGAAGGCGCATCACCGAGACTTCTGACGTTACTCGGTGGTACTTCGGAAGATGAAGGCGCATCATCGAGACTTCTGACGTTACTCGGTGGTACTCCGGAAGATGAAGGCGCATCACCGAGACTTCTGACGTTACTCGGTGGTACTCCGGAAGATGAAGGCGCATCACCGAGTCTTCTGACGTTACTCGGTGGTACTCCGGAAGATGAAGGCGCATCATCGAGACTTCTGACGTTACTCGGTGGTACTCCGGAAGATGAAGGCGCATCATCGAGACTTCTGACGTTACTCGGTGGTACTCCGGAAGATGAAGGCACATCATCGAGACTTCTGACGTTACTCGGTGGTACTCCGGAAGATGAAGGCGCATCATCGAGACTTCTGACGTTACTCGGTGGTACTCCGGAAGATGAAGGCGCATCATCGAGACTTCTGACGTTACTCGGTGGTACTCCGGAAGATGAAGGCGCATCATCGAGACTTCTGACGTTATTCAACAGTACTCCGTAAGATGAATGCGCATCATCGCAAGATTTATCAGGAAGCGGAAGTTGTGATGAATGTACTGAGGAGATTAGGAAGGTTAGGAAGAAATGTTTATTAAAGTAGAAGAGGGAGACAAAGTGTGCTCATCTGCTAGAGCACTCAGCTCACACACCTAGGCCCGTGGTTAGATCCCCGGAACGGGTGGAAACAGTAGGACGTGTTTCCTTAAGATACTGCTGTCCATGTTCACCTATCAGTAAAATAGGTACCTGGGTGTTAGTGGACTGGCGTAAGTCGCATCCTGGGGACAAAATTGACGTAATTTGCCCGAAATGCTCTGCACGGCAAACGGCTTTCTATACAGTTGTATGTCATTGCTGCCATCTAGGACTGTGTACTTTGTACACGTACTTGTAGAAATAATAATAATAATAATAATAATAATAATAATAATAATGATAATAATAATAATAATAATAATAATAATAATAAGCTCGTAAAGCATCGTGGAGCAACAATTAGTTCTATTCTAATTAAAACACAAGACATTACAGCTTGTGACGTCACAAACAAGGTAGGAACAAAACTTTCTGTCTTAAAAACTCCACCAGAAAAGCTTTTATTTCATTTTTTTGGCAGAAGAAACCAGTGTTTGAGGAAACACGCAATAAAGCCGAGTAATACCTTACTAAAGTCTTACATGTATCAACCATATATAGAACATTTGATGACGTGTGATATTCACTGTACACTCACCAACGTGTGATATTCACTGTACACTCACCAACATGTGATATTCACTGTACACTCACCAACGTGTGATATTCACTGTACACTCACCAACATGTGATATTCACTGTACACTCACCAACGTGTGATATTCACTGTACACTCACCAACATGTGATATTCACTGTACACTCACCAACGTGTGATATTCACTGTACACTCACCAACATGTGATATTCACTGTACACTCATCAAAGTGTGATATTCACTGTACACTCACCAAAGTGTGATATTCACTGTACACTCACCAACGTGTGATATTCACTGTACACTCACCAAAGTGTGATATTCACTGTACACTCCCCAAAAGTTGATATTCACTGTACACTCACCAAAGTGTGATATTCACTGTACACTCACCAACGTGTGATATTCACTGTACACTCACCAAAGTGTGATATTCACTGTACACTCACCAACGTGTGATATTCACTGTACACTCACCAAAGTGTGATATTCACTGTACACTCACCAACGTGTGATATTCACTGTACACTCACCAACGTGTGATATTCACTGTACACTCACCAAAGTGTGATATTCACTGTACACTCACCAAAGTGTGATATTCACTGTACACTCATCAAAGTGTGATATTCACTGTACACTCACCAACGTGTGATATTCACTGTACAATCATAAAAAGTGTGATATTCACTTTTCACTCATCAAAGTGTGATATTCACTGTACACTCATCAACGTGTGATATTCACTGTACACTCACCAACGTGTGATATTCACTGTATCTGAACTTCTACCTTCATCTTTCTACATTAAAAATAAACATTGATTGATTTTTATAGTGGGCCAGAAGAAGATAAATTATGTAACATCACAGTCACTAGTGAAATGGTTGTGAAGCAGATAGACAGACTGATGCAAAATAAGTCACCGGGTCCTGATGAGGTTTTTTCAAGGGTTCTTAAGGAATGCAAAATGGAAGTCTGTGAACCATTAACTAATATTTTTAATTTATCTCTTCAAACAGGTGTAGTGTCTGATATGTGGAAGATGGCTAATGTAATTCCTATTTTTAAAACAGGGGACAAGTCGTTACCGTCAAATTACCGCCCAATAAGCCTGACCTCAATTGTAGGCAAATTACTAGAGTCAATTATAGCTGAGATTATAAGAGCCATCTCGATAAAAATAGCTTGATTAATGAAATCAGCATGGATTTACAAAAGGCCGGTCTTGTCTAACTAATTTATTTAAATTTCTTCAGTAAAACTTTGAGGCTGTTGACCACGATAAAGAATTTGATATGTTTACTTAAAATTTTAGTAAGGCATTTGATAGAGTTCCGCACCCAAAGGGCTGTTGAAGAAAATAGCAGTCATGGCTTGGGGGGAAGGGTGCTTCGTGGATCGATCATGGTCACAGGGCAGGAAGCAGGGGTGTCCATAAATGGGGTTAAAACGAGTGGGGATCAGTAACAGTGCGTTTCCCCAGGGATCGTCTGGGCCCCTTGTTGTTTATAATATATATCAATGATCTTGATGAAGGAATTACTAGTGATATGAGAAAATTCGCCGATGACACGAAGATAGGTAGGATAATTGATTCAAACATAGATGTTAGGGAACTTCAGGAGGATTTAGACAAACTCTACTCTTGGTCAGAAAAGTGGCAGATGCAGTTCAATGTAGATAAATGCAAGGTTCTGAAGCTCGGGAGTGTCCATAACTCTAGCACTTATAAGTTAAATAATGTAGAACTTAGCCATACAGATTGCGAAAAGGACTTGGGGGTTATGGTAAGCAGCAACCTTAAACCAAGACAGCAATGCCTAAGCGTACGTAATAAGGCAAATAGATTACTGGGATTTATATCAAGAAGTGTAAGCAACAGAAGTCCAGAGGTCATACTGCAGCCTTATACATCATTAGTAAGGCCTCACCTAGATTATGCAGCTCAAATCTGGTCACACAATATTACATGGAATGGACATATAATCGTTAGAAAACATCACGTAGGAAGACTAAATTAAAACTAGCATTAGAAACTCCTTATGAAGAAAGAATTGAGACTCTTAAGTTACATTCACTTGTTAGAAAACCGAAAAATGAGGGGAGACCTGATCGAAGTGTATAGGAGTGGAAGATAAGGGTATTAATAAAGGGGATATTAAAAGGACTTGAGGAAGCTCTCACCAAGAGGAACCCGCAGTAATGGATTTAAATTAGATAAGTTAGATTGAGAAAGGACATAGGAAAGTATTGTTTGGAAATAGGGTAGTTTGATGAGGGTAACAGTCTACCTAGTTGGTTCTTTGAGGCTAGGACTTTGTAGTTTTCAAATTTAGGTTGATAAGTACATGAGTTGGGAGGGTTGGAATTTGAGAGGGCTGTCACATCGTAGCTTGTTTTCTTGTGGCATAGAAAATTGGGTTGGTCAAATGTTTATGTTTAGTGGGATGAATTGTAAAGGACCGCCTAGTAAATGGGCCAACAGGCCTGCTGCAGGTTGTCCTCCTTGGAAATAAATGGTAATCAAATACCGACAAACAGTGGAAATATAAACACATATGCAGTATAATGTGATCCTTATTGACTACGTTTCACCCGACACAGTGGGCCCCCCCACCCATTTTCAAGTCACACCAGATCTACCTGGGTGGGAATGTTACGGAGGTAATTAAGTCATGTTCAGAATGTTGAGGTCAGGTAGGAGAGCATTGCTGCATCTGCTGATCTACCGGTGGAGTTATAGAGTCTTGGGTAGCTTGGCCAGGGGTATTGGACAAGTTGTGAGTAGACCTTCTGGCAGTGTTCCTATGTTCCTTATGTGGGATAGTTTCTTATGTGGTGACGTGTAACTGAGCGTCTCGAAGACCTGTTTGTGTGCTCCTTGTGAATCTGAAACCAGGATGCCACTCTTGAGCAACTTACCAGCAGCTGATAGAAGATCTACAAGTTTCTAAGGTCTGGAGATACGGCGGATAACGGAGGAGAAACAAGAGGATTCGTAGTAAATCCTCCTGTGTGAGTCCCCAGGTTAAGAGGGGAGCTGGTCAGTGTGCCGGGCAACATGGAACCAAGCTGTTAGGAACAAGAATACGGTTGGAGATGCAGAAACAATGAAAAACCAGAAGACTACCGTGGAAACTCCTCAACCCATTCTCCGTGCTACCTGACTAATGTGAGTGTTCTACTGGGATAGTGCCACAACGGGCACAAAGAGCATAAGCATACTTGAGTGCGACATCCCTAAAACCCCAACGAGACCATCTAGAACGTCTGACGAATTCCACAAGTGGTGAAACGCTAACCTGAACGAATTGAGTCCGACTACTGGGATCATCACGAAGGACGACACCAGGAAGGATAAACCCTTGTTGTTGTTTGGGAATAGCCAGAATGAGGTACATGGAGGGCATTCTTTCAGCTTGAAGGATAGAGTAGGAGGCAGAGAGTGTGTTTTTCATGGGGCTTGGGATGAAGGATATTGTTAGCCGTCTGGAAGACATCGTGAGAGATAATGGGAGCAATCCTATTATCCTTTTTTCCCCCCCCCCCCCCCCCCTCAGTGCTGGAGGCAACGATGTTGCAGCCGTAAGGATGAGGACCTGATTAGCAGGAATAGGTCAGGCTAGAGAGATAATTAGGAGGAAGGTGGGAAACCTGCCATATTTGGCATTTTTGCCAAGAGATGTAGTTGGGAAATGAATGGTTGACCAGAGCAATTGTGTCCAATTTGCTGGCTGACCAATACTGTAAGGAAAAATGCGGGTAACATCCATTGACAACTGGGACCTCTGCAATGAGAGATGACATGTAAGCCAGGGATAGGGTTCACTTATCTAGGTGTGGGGTGGGAGCACAGGCCAACGCAGGTCGAGGGAGCTGTTGGGTTCTTTAAACTGGAATAGTTAGTGGTATGGGTATTGGCGGAAACACTTGAGTGGAAGTTGCCGGGTAGTAATATGAGTACACAAGGAGAACTAGTAATAGGCAAAATGAGGTGGGTATTGGAAAGCCAGTGCACTAATTGACAAGGACAGTATTAAGGTAGTGGAATAACAGAAAGGATGCATGGATGTTAAAGAGAGAGGAGGTGTCTTTAAATATTATTACGCAAATAGTCGCGGTGCAAGGAATAAGATGATGAGTAGAGACTAGATGCTAACGCAAGGTAACATTGATGTACTTGCCATAACTGAGACGTGTTTAATTCAAAAAGTCGGGACATGCCTACAAAATGTCACATTCATGTTTTAAATGTTCCAAGTAGATAGAAGTATCGGGAAGAGGGGGTGGGGTGGCATTGTATGTCCGAGATCGCTTGAACTGTGGCATAAAAAACGGTTAGTAATCTGAAGTAACACATACAGAGTCTGTTTGGATAGAAATTTTCATAGGGGAATACAAATTAATTTTTAGGTGTGATATACAGTCGCCCAATTTTAGATAGGGAACAGGAGACAACTATGGGAGGAAATTGTTAAGCCACAAGGCACGATACTGTCTTAATTCTAGGAGACTTTAACTTTAGTCATAATGATTGGAATTTCTTGACTGGGAATAAAGAATCATACGACTTTCTTAGAAGTAGTTCGGATTGGTTTTTTGAAGCAGATTTTTTTGTGACAGCACCTACAAGGGGTAATAACATGCTTTGACTTAGTTCTGCAAACAATGAAATCCCATGTTGATAATTTAAAGTTTCAGAGGAACTGGGTGCTAGCGACCACAAATCAATACATTTAGCATATGAAGGAAGTATGATAGTAGGATAACTCATTAACCGTCCCAGAAATTTCGCTTAGTCAGATTACGATGGGCTAGATAACACTTATCATCTGTTGACTGGGTTAACGAGAGAGAGCTATCAATATGAACAGTTTTCTGAACACCAAAACATGCTGTCTCAAAGAACTTTCTTCCGTATAAAGAAATTATATCAAATAGAAATACCCAAAATGGATGAATAATAGGCTGAAATATCTACTAGGCTATAGAAAGGAATTAAGGCCGTATCAAAATGAGGTGAGGGACATCTTATGAATCAGTTATATTGACATTAAGAAGGACATAAAAAAGTGGAAAAGAATAGCTAAAAGGGACCTATGAAAGTAAATTAGCTAGGGATTCCGCAACTAACCCAAAAAGTATTTTTCCAGGACTATAGAACAAAAGTCAGAGATAATAATATGACCCTTAAAAATCACTATGGGCAACTTACTGACCAAGATAATGAAATGTAGCGCGATTTAAAAATAATTATATTATCTCTCGGTTATACACAGGAAGACACTAATAATATTCCATTAATTTAATTTTAAATATTGGTGCCAGAAGAAGATAAAAAATGTAACATACACAGACACAAGTGAAATGAACATTAAAATGGTATTAAAATACCGACATATTGTATAGGTAAGACACAAATGCAACAGTTAGGTATCTTTATTACGAAACGTATTGCGCCTACACAGTAGGCTTCTCAGTCGAGTACAGGAAAAGATGATAGAAGCAGAAGTGATACTTGAGACGATGTAAATCAGTCATCACCCATAAAGTTTTGAGGTGTGTTCAATCCCTCAGTCGGAGAAGAGCATTGTTATCCGTTGTCTGGAAACAATATGAAGTAGATAGTAACGAACGAACGAACGAAAGTTCAGGTAAGATCCCAACTGGGATGAGCGGGGAAACGGGACAGACGAAAGAATAGTGCGGAGAGGAGTGTTCTTAGTCGTAAAAATAGAGCCATGGGCTTAACCCCACTAGGAAAAGGCGATCGTGGGACAGATATGAAAAGAGAAATTCGCGGTATCGCCTGTTGGACTCCGTGGGGTGAGCTGGAGTAAGGGACTTGCGATGGTTGTTTAGAGCTAGAGAGGAGTGCAGACTTGAGTCAAGTCTTTAACCCAAAAAAGCTAAGGCAACGTGGGTCAGAGAATGGTACCTGTCTTAGAAGGTACCTGTCAGTCGGATCCAAGGTTATTGTAAGTAAGGTTAGGAGCAGGATCTGCAAGTAGTAGAAAGGTTGTGTTGGTTATGTTGGGTCTGCGAATGTCTTCTTCAAGGAGAGAGGTCCGTAGTCATGTCGTGTCTCAAGTTTGTCTATCAGTCTGTCACTGAGCCTCTCCAGTACAGATTCAGCGCAGTGACGTCTAACTTGGGCATGTGAGAGACTCGCTAGTGGCGAAGTCCTCCCATCTGACATCAAGCACCCAGCGCAGCGCCTTGTTCTGGACACGCAGCAGTTAAGTAAGTTTTGTTTTTGCTGCAAAGAGAGGGATAGAGGAGAGTAAGTTATCAGAGTGACGTATTATGATTTGTAGAGGTGTATTTGTGCGTTTGAGAGGCATGTTTCAGCTGTAGAGGCCCGCAAGGGCCTTACTAGCTATTTCATGCCTTGAGTAAGTGTGTCCGTGTAAACGAAGAAGGTAGTCAAGATTAACGCCAAGGACAGTGACATATTGTTTGATAGGGAAGTAAGTGCGAGGTGTCAGCTTGTTCTGAGTTCGACAGGTAATGGAGGACACGTTCCTGTAGTTAAAATACAAATGCTGGATTTGCTGCATGGTTTTTGATCCTCATTTTTGTACCCATATGGCCAATCCTGTCAACCTCATTTTGTGTTTTGTGTGTGATGTATCTATATTGGCCTGATTGATATGTATGAGAAATGTCGTCGCATAGGCTAAGTGAGATGGATGTTTGTGGTTATACAGGTGGATTGAATTTAGTAGTGTATAAAATGTATGAGGGTAGGGGAAAGGAAGATCCCTTGGGTACTCCACATTTTAGTGTGAAGTAGTCAGAGTAACCAGCCTTGGAATTTGAATACTCATGGTACGGCCTCTAGGAAGTGCAGAGAGATTACGAGTATTGAGAGGCAGGTCGAAGTTAGTGCAAGTTAGTACTTGACCCCTCGTGCCACACGTGTGTCAAAAGCTTTTCAAAGTCTTTTGCAAACCAGGTCTGATCCTTTTTTCTTTGTTTTTTGTGTTTTATTGGATGTAGTTTGAGAATGATGTTAATGGCCCCTGTGTGGGATCTGTGTGTTTCTGAAGCCAAACTGACCACTGAAAGTAAGAATTATGTTCCAGGTATCTGCAAGTCGATGATTAATGAGTTGTTTCAAAGAGTTTTCCTAAAGTTCGAGGAGGCTTATAGGCGATAGTTTTTCTAGGGTCCAGAGTGGTCTTTAATTGTTTAGGAAAGGAGGATAGCAGTAGCAGCTATGTAAGAGTGAGGGAAAGTACCAGAGGCAAGGGAGGCTTGAGGAGGTTTGTGTAGGCATAATGAAGAGACAGGAAGATGTCCAGGATAATATGGTTTTAGGCCAGAGGCACCAGACCTTGGAGGAAGGTGTCTGAGGAGAGTTTTAATGATCGTGTTTGGGGTAAAGGAGTGTCGAGTTTCTGGGAGGAGGTAAGAGTGTCTATATGTATGTGGCTGACGGTGTTTGTTTCTTGTGTGTGTGCAGTGTTCCATTGTTCTATGGTTCTGACTGTGTTGAATAACGTTAGGGCGAGGTGGGTGAAGGTGGAAGATGTTCTCCCAGATGTGTTATTTAAGAAGTTGGTAGCAGCCTGTGGGTCCTAGATGTGTGTGTTGTTGTGGGTGATGTTTGAATTTGTTGGTGGGAGTAGTGCCCGTCTGATTTTTTTGATAAAGTTTCCAGAAGGCTTAAGTGTTTTTTTACTACGCTTCCTGTCCGCTAGTTGTATTATCGTGACCAGTGATTGTTGTGATCTTGGTCTAGGCTGTTGTAAAATGTGTTTCTAAGGAAAGTGAGAACTAATCGGAACTTGTATTAAATCTATGTGTGTTGGTAGGAGAAGCGGTTGTGGTAAGTAATATAATTAGTCTTAATGTTCTAGAGTGACTGTTTGAAGGAATAACGATTGGTGTGAGTTAACTTTGGTAATGCGATGTTGGCTGCTTGTTGTAATGGAGTCCTGGACTAGAATCAAGTTGAGATACGATGTCAAAGATAGGTTTGTTGTTGTAGTCATAGTGAGGTAATATTGTCTATGTGTATGTATTGAAAGCATCCCAGTCAGCGTACTTGTATGAGAATGAAGGTGAGGTTGGAATGGAGGATAGGGTTGGAGAGATGTGTAATATGACTGGATGTATCAGAGCCCTTTATAGGGCCAGGTGAGTATGTTAGATATGTTGCAATAGAGAGCTGGCTCGGTTTTGCCAGAATGATGTCTGGTTTGCCTTGGCCCTGAGTTGAAGAAGGTATTGGAAGTCTGGGCCAAGATGAATTAGGTGTTTATGGTTTGTGAAGTTGAGTAAATTGGTGACCAAGATGGTTGTTACTGGAGTGATTAAATGCATTGTGTTTGCATTCATGGCAGCTAGTAGTAAGTTGGTGTGTTGGTGTAGTTGAAGACAAAGGTAGAGGTCCGTGTATGTTTGAGAGTATTGTTTGGGCGAGCATAGGTGGTGAAAAAGATAAAGGGGCCAAGGTGGTGTGAATTCTGACCGCAAGACAGGTTGTGAATAAAAGGTATGGGGAAAATTCATGTTTTATGTTGGAATTGACAAGGATGGCAAACCCAACGTGGGATCATATGGGGACTGTAGTGCAGTGTAAACGCATAATGGCGGATACATTGGAGGTGCTTTGAGGATCAGGTACAGATTAGCAAAACAATATCTGCCTCTCTGCTTCTAAGGAGCTCGTCCAGTTGGTGTCTAATTGAAAAGTAAGAACGTACGTTGAACTGATCACCTGTACACGTGATTTAATGGTTTCGGTCTTATCAAAGTTAATGTCCTGGAGGAGTATGGGGATTAAAGCCCGTGATAGTGGTGCCATCATGGATTGTGTTTGTAGGTGCTACTGACCCGTTCCTGGAGTGGGGGGGGGGAGGAAGAGATGGATCTGATATTATTTTCTTTTGTCTGTCCGTTAGAAGTTGGGTAGGTTTAGTTTGAGTTGGATTATTGTCCTGGAGGAGGTTGATTTGGACCTGGGATGAGGTTTTTGGTTGTGGTGTAGTGGGCGAAGGAGGAATGCGAGAGGAAGTGAAGTTTTGGAAAGCTGTGAGGGAAGTGGAAGCTTGGAAGGGGATGAAGTGGGTAAGGAAGTGGGGGGAGGTGTCGAAGCAGTAGCAGTTAGGGTGTAGGTGGGATGTGTAGAAGTAGTGAAAGAGGTAGTGAGGAGGAAGCTGGTGGGAGTAGGAAGTGGGGTGTGGGAAGAGAAGGAGGAAGGTTGTATAGAGGCTTGGAAGCGAAGAAGTAAGGAGGGATAATTAAAAGGGAAGAATGAAAAGCAGACAAGATAGGTTTAAGGACATGTTGAATAGTCCAGAATTTGTAAGCTAGTGAGAATACCATCCAGAGTGGGCAGCATATGCAAGATGATCAGTTAGTTATTGTAGTCTAGTGTGGGAGTAGAAGGAAAGTGCAATGTAGTCTGTGTGTTATTGTGTTTGATGTGTGTAGAGTAGTAAGAGGTAACCAAGTTGCTGGGAGGCCCAGGCATTGGGGTAGTGGAGGGGAGGTGGGGGTGGATGTTGGGGGGGGGGAAGGGGAGGGAAGTATGGAAATGAGGGAGGAGGCAGGAAGGGGGTTGGGGAGGGAGGAGGTTGGTTTTGCACTGAGGGAGGCGAAATGTGCATTTCTATAAGGGCAGGAATTTGCAACCTGCATGTGTGACCCTCCGCAGTTAGAACATTATAATTGTGAGGTTGCAAGTATTCCAGAAAGTGGCCAGTATGCTGAACATCGGAGCAGACTTGTGTAGATGTGCATGTGTTTTTGTCGTGGCCGAATTTGTAGCATATAAGACATGAGTGATAGGGATGAAGTTTCCGGAGTGAAGAAGAGCGTTTGGAGGAATCGGATGGTCCTTGGCAAAGATTCCTTGACTGAAGAGTGTAGAGGCGTCAGCAGGAGTAGAACAGCGTTAAATTTGAGAATGATGAAAGTTTCTGTGTCTTGTAAATAACGTGCAACAAGAGACTTTGTCATAGTACTGATATCTTTATTAAGCTTTCTTGTCTGTTCATAGGCTGTCAATGAGAGAGTAGTTCCTATGTGTTTAGCAATGACTGGTGCTTATGGCACGGTGCTCAGGAGTCCCAAATAATGGGTGAAGCCTGCGTTGAGAATTTTTTTTGTCGTGGTATCGCTTGAGGTGTACGCTCGTAGGGAATGTTTTGTCAAAAGGAGTTTGAAGCTGAGTTGGTTGTGAAGACTTAAGTTGAGTGCACCATTGATCTGAAATAATAAATTTTCCGGACAGATAGTGGCATCAGATTAGAAAATTTGAGGTTTAGCGAGAAGGAATTTGGAATTAAGTAGAAGCAGAGGCAGGTGTGGGAGGTTGGGGAGAGTGGGAAGGGGGTGAGAGGTGGAATGCACGAAGGCAACGTCCTAATTACGACAAGATGTAGTTGGAGGTGACAATCGGCCAAAAAGTGAGAGTACTCAGCTAGGCAAGTGCGTGTAAGTAACACACGGGTACTTGCCTGGCGCCAGGACACTTGAGGACGGTGACTGTGCTTGAATGGAGCAACTGTATACCTGAGTGTGGCGAGACTGCTGTAATGGCGTGCAGTCAACAGGCGAAGAGAATTCAGGCAGCAAGAGGCTTCCTGCCCTTCTGTCGGCAACCACCGACGCACCAATCCTGATGGTGGAGAGGAAGACGAAGGTTCCAGCAAGCACAACTCAAAGCACTATCAACACGGGGTAATTCGAGAAGAGGCGAGATCGACGATGTGTTAGGTAAGTTCACACTTCACCACTCGAGCAGACGGCGGGCATTAAACATCTTCAACACACCCAGAGAAGACACTGCCGAGAAGAGATACATAGTCCTCCCCACCAACTCCATTGCCAAACATGAATTCCAACATCTTTTCTCAATACATCATCCAAGTATTATCACCTCCACAACCACGACCATCAAGACATGACCATATAGACAGGACAACCTCCACCTCTGCCGGGGTATACATAATCCCTTGTAATGAGCTAGCAAGCGAAGAAAATCCCAGTATTAAGAACCCAAGAAGTTGCAGTGTATGACAGGTTTGTAATGAATGGTTACAGAGAACCGACATGTTGATAATTAGACACATGTGCAATCTCTTGGGTATCTTTATTGAGGAAACGTTTCGCCACACAGTGGCTCATCAGTCCCATACAAAAGGAGAATCTTGAAGAACAGGAGGAGAAAGAGGTAATCATTTCCCTCACCTTGAGTCGATTTTGGTCAGTCTCATCATTCTTGAATAAATACTGCATACGTCATGAGAAGGAGCTTATCAACCGTTGGCAGGAGAGGTGCAGCAGTCATAGGTCGTGTAACATTTGTTCAATGTTGAAGTAGGTCGTGCCCAAGAATTAGGCAAGCGAAGAATTCCCAAGTATTAAGATCCCAAGAAGTTGCAGTGTCTGACAGGTATGCCGTATTCTATTCAAGATTGATGGACTGACCACATCGACTCAAGGTTGAGGGACTGATTACCTCATTCTCCTCCTGTTCTTCAAGATTCTCCTTTGTATGGACTGATGAAGCCACTGTGTGGCGAAACGTTTCCTCAATAAAGATACCCAAGAGTTGCACATGTGTCTAATTTATCAACTTGTCTAACTGTTGCATATGTGTCTTACCTAACAACCTGTCGGTAAACCATACCCCCGGCCGGGATTGAACCCGCGGTCATAGAGTCTCAAAACTCCAGCCCGTCGCGTTAGCCACTAGACCAGCTAGCCACAATAAGATTCATCCAACTAGGTATATTTCTACACCATAGGAAAGTTAGCACAGGCACCTCTGTGACCACAAATGCAAGTTTTTACAGACGAATCTCCAGCTAGCGTGGCCGTGACGAACTCTAGCTCAAGTCCCTTCACTGCCGTCAACATGACTCTATGACTGCGGGTTCAATCCCGGCCGGGGGTATGGTTTATTTGCAATCGTGTCATTACGATTTCTTAAGTCAACCTGTCGGTATTGTATACCATTTTGATGTTCACATACTACTATATAAAAAGCCCCAGGTTATACCTGGAGAAGGTTTCCGGGGTCATCGCCCCTGTGGCTCGGTCTGTGACCAGGCCTCGCGGTGGATCAGGGCCTGATCAACCAGGCTGTTACTGCTGGCCCCACGCAAACCTACGTACGAACCATAGCCCGGCTGATCAGGTACTGACTTTTATGCAGATCATTTCAGGCAAATTAGATCAATTTTGTCCCAGGATGCGACCCACACCAGTCGACAACAGACTATTTTACTGATGGCTGAACATGGACTGCAGGTATAAGGAAACACATCCTAACGTTTCCATCCGTACCAGGGATCGACCTCCGGACCTCAGTGTGTAAGCTGAGTGCATTACTAATCGAGTTACGGGTCATCCTAGAAATGAAAGTTACGATGATTGCATTCGTTTTGCATTTAAGAATCTTATTGCCTTAATAAAATAATTAAGCTCAATAATCTTGAGCTCAAAAACATATTTAAAACCAGGGGTGACATATGCAAATAAAACGGAGATGAAACAGTGGTTAAAATTTACAGCAGCATTTTAAAGATAGGCGTAAAAAAACTTTCAGCTTATAACGATATTTGTCCAATTTTTCTGCCTCTTTAAACGTATACTAAGTGTACTCTTGACTGCAGAAAAACAGAACAGAAAATTTCTGCAGATTTTATTACAAAGACAGAGGTAATATGAGCGGGTCATACACACTGAGAATGTACAAAGCTCTACATTACCTGTTCACTGTTTTTTTTTCGTTTTGTCATAGTTTATCATAGATCACAGTATTCAGTAGTACTACAAAAACCCTCAGATTCCCATGAGGTATTATTTGCTGGCACTTGGCTGAAATTCTTATATTTGATATATTAAATCACAAAAACGAGATCTGAATTTGGTTTAGCTTCGGAATAACTGAGTCATATTTATAGCTGATACAGAAGAGGCAGTGCTAAAAGTGAAGGTCACAAGACACGACACTTCTGAATTTTTTAATTTTCTTTATTTGCGTCAGTAATAATACTGGTCAGAATAACTAGCTGGTCAGTAATAACTAGCTGGTCAGTAATAACTAGCTGGTCAGTAATAACTAGCTGGTCAGTAATAAGATTAAAACCTGCTTAGTTTTAGTCTGTTCCTCCACGCACAGTAACTGTTACATAAATTATTATTTTTTTGTAATTCATGTTTTTTCTCTGTATCTTTTTCTAATAGTTTTTTATTAATAAGGTTTTAAAGATATCTTCCAGGATGATTTATTTACAAAAGGCAACGTCATAAAGTTATTAAACACAGATTTCAAACAGGAAACTTAAAAAAAATACGTATATAAATAACGTGTTTATTCACACTTAAATTTAATATGAAAGTAAAAAATACAATTACAAAAATATAAATAAAACTTAAAACAGTTTTAAATAAGGAATAACAATGTATTATTTACAAAAGACGAACAAATTTATTCCTCACGACAGGAGGAATATCCACAGTTGTCACCAGAGAATATCACTACGTAATACATAAATCACAGTCACAAAATCACGTGTTTACATTAAATCTCTCAAACAATGCCTAATGTGTGTTTTAAAGAATTCCTTCATAAATAAAATTAATGCTAAGTAATGCAAACAAAATTCATTCGTCTCAGACTATAATCTGGACTAAAATCTATCTGGAAAAATTAGGATATCTTTTAGCCTTGAGTGTGACAAGACACTTGAGTGTGACAAGACACTTGAGTGTGACAAGACACTTGAGTGTGACAAGACACTTGAGTGTGACAAGACACTGAGTGTGACAAGACACTTGAGTGTGACAAGACACTTGAGTTGACAACACTATTGCAAAACACTTGTTGACAATGACACTTTGAGTTGACAAGACACTTGAAGTAGTAAGAGTGCACAGTGTGTTTCAATTCCTTAAGTCTCATTGAGTTTTCTTGTCTATAGCAAAATACTTCTTTCTCCCTCTTGACTTCTTTTCTCGCTAAATAAGAAGAGTTAAGATAAGCTGTAATGATAATCATATCGGCGCTCGTCTCGTTGTTTGCATATTGTTGTTGTTCATTTGTGTAATAAGCTTCTTATTCAGCAGGAGCTCTCTCTGTGTTGTTGGTGGGTTCATGTTTGCAGGAGCAGTACCTTGGTTTGTTAGATTTGTTGTTTGTGTTGCTGGGAAGTCCCTCTATGTTTGTTGGTGGTTGTTTTTCTTCACAGGATCTCTGATCTTATTGTTGTGTCCTCAGTTTAAAATTATTTATTGTTATGGAGGACAAGTAGCATACCATGTGTCGTCGGTTCATCATCGAGAAAGACTTTTTTGTTGGTGCTTGTTGTTGCTCTTAGAGATGTAGCTGTTGTTATGTTGTGTGTTAATTTAAATCCCTCTTATTGTTGTAAGAACACATCTGTGTTGTTATTCTATGCAGAAAATCTCTGGTGTTGTAAATTTTCTCCAAGCAGTAACACGTGGTGTTGTTATGTCTCCAAACAGTAACATCGTGTTGTTGTGGGTTTTTTGTGTCACTGTTCGCGGGGCATCACTTGCACCGCTTCCGTCGTTTCATCCATACATGCACACTTTTGATGTACCTGGCCCCTGAAGTAAGTGTAACTTCCCATTACCGAGGTGCCAAATAGAATATCTTTTTCTTGGTTTTTGTTGGTAGACACCTTTTGTTCCTGCCACAGTAGCTGCAGGAGGTCGTTACAAACGCTTTACAGCGACCACTGCAGGACTGAAGTGTTTGTCACGCAGTTCGCCTTTCTTCCGCCACCTCCTCCTTCACTACAATCTTCGTCCACTTTGGTTGACACTTCATCTTTTTCAGTTGCTTCAGTTGTTTCCTATAGCCATCCCTGGCCTTGTCTTGGTTGATTTCTCGACCCTCCACGAACGTAATCACAACCATCACAATCAATAACAAAACTGACACCTTCATTTTTGCCTGCTGAGTGTTGACCAGAGTTGCACAGTCTTGAATACAACAGTTAGTGGCGTGTTAGAGTGTGTCACAGTTGCCAGATATAACTGTTATGTTGTGTGACAGTAAATATCACAGCTATCGGGTATAACAGCTAGGAGAGAGCAACTAACTCCTCAGTACTCTAGGTTACCTTTAAACGGCCTCCTGCTCTGAAACTCTCTTATATACTGAAGCTCAGAACGTTCTGGCCGCCCCATCACGAGCCGGAACGTTATAACTATCCATAACGTTCCTCGGTCCTGCCTCCCTCGCACAATACGCACTCTACTTATCTTATCAGGTGCTGACAGCTATGTGTCACCCCATGATGGTGTCCTGTGGGTCCGCGTAACTTACTCTCAAAAATATTTAAGAAATGACATACGTTTCAATATTAGATTTTATAGAGAAAGCATAAAAATATAATAGAGTGTATCACCCACAGTGTATCACCACAGTGTATCACCACAGTGTATCACCCACAGTGTATCACCCACAGTGTATCACCCACAGTGTATCACCCACAGTGTATCACCCACAGTGTATCACCACAGTGTATCACCCACAGTGTATCACCCACAGTGTATCATCCACAGTGTATCACCACAGTGTATCACCCACAGTGTATCACCCACAGTATATCACCCACAGTGTATCAACTTTTCCCCCAGTGTATCACCACAGTGTATCACCCACAGTGCTTCATCCACAGTGTATCACCCACAGGCATCCCACTGTTTCACCCCAGTGACTCCACAGTGTTCCCCCTTTTTTTCCCCAATCATC
>NW_026487318.1:0-24122 GCF_026875155.1 Cherax quadricarinatus | reverse complement strand
ACTATTAAGTAGCTCTGCAGCTAGTTCATGATTGCACCAGGTGTTGCACACCCTAGTATGGATCGTTCTGTGAAACAACCCAAAAATGAAATACTTTGGCCACGTATGGCAACTGACATTTCCGAGAATGTTAAGAAATGTAGTGTTCGGGTATGCAACATAAAGGGAATGTCAAGGGTTTCCTAATCCAACCAAGTGTCCCCAAACCCACTAGCGAACGTGGGAAAGAGTTGCCCTTGACTTATTTAACCAATTTTAAATGTTCCCTCCAAGGCAAAAAAACATCTGTGTGTTATGGTAGACCATTTCACCAGATATTGTGAGTTATTTCCCTATTGCAGATAAGACTGCCGGAGGACAGCTAAAGCGTTTAAAGAACGCATTATCTGCAGGCATACCACCCCTAAGTCCTTGTAACAGATAAGGAGGTGAATTCTGTAATGAGATTCTTGAAAATTTGTGAACCTTGTACAAGATCTCTAAATCCACCATTGTTCCTCATCATCCTGCCAGCAATGGGTTAGCCGAACGAACCAATAGAAAAGTACTTGATGTCCTGAGAGCCATTATAAAACCCCATAGTGAAACTTGGGTTTAAAAGTCATACCAGATGTCCAATGTGCATAAATTCTGCTTACAATATTCCATAGGTGATACTCCACATTATGCATTGTATGGTGTAGACAAGCGTTTACCCTAGGGAGTTGTTATATTCCACTCCAAAAACCTAATTACAACCTGATGATTTCGTAGCAACTCGTACCGCATGGCTCAGAGTGTTTTTAGAAGAATCCGTGAAACATTTCCCAAAAATTTCAACAGCAGAATTTACTAGAGTAACTAATAGCCGTGCTAAGTCATCAAAAGTCAAGTAGGTTCGAGAGTAATGCTGACAAATTTCAACAAAAAATCCTCAATGCCTAAGCTCGATCAAAAGTTTGTGGGCCCTTTATCGGTTGTAGAACATAAGAACATAAGAAAGGAGGAACACTACAGGAGGCCTGTTGGCCCATACTAGGCAGGTCCTTTGCAATTCATCCCACTAACAAAACATTTGCCCAACCCAATTTTCATCCCTCCCAAGAAATAAGCTCTGTGTGAAAGTCCCACTCAATCCAACCCCTCCACTCTTACTTATCCAACCTAAATTTGAAACTACCCAAAGTCCCACCCTCAAAAACCCCAACTAGGTAGACTGTTCCACTCATCTACTACCCTATTTCCAAACCAATACTTTCCTATGTCCTTTCTAATCTAAACTTATCTAATTTAAATCCATTACTGCGGGTTCTCTTTGGAGAGACATCCTCAAGACCTTATTAATATCCCCTTTATTAATACCTATCTTCCACTTTTTACATTCGATCAGGTCTCCCCTCATTCTTCGTCTCAACAAGTGAATGTAACTTAGAGTCTTCATCTTTCTTCATAAGGAAGATTTCTAATGCTATGTATTAATTTTTATCATCCTACGCTGAATGTTTTACTAACGAATTTATGTCCATTCTGTAATATGGAGACCAGAATTGAGCTGCATAATCTAGGTGAGGCCTTACTAATGATGTATAAAGCTGCAGTATGACCTCTGGACTTCTGTTGTTTTACACTTCTTGTTTATAAATCCCAGTAATCTATTTGCCTTATTACATACGCTAGGCATTGCTGTCTTGGTTTAAGGTTGCTGCTCACCATAGCCCCCAAGTCCTTTTCGCAATCTGTATGGCTAAGTTCTACATCATTTAACTTTAAGTACTAGGGTTATGGTCACTCCCAAGCTTCAGAACCTTGCATTTATCTACATTGAACTGCATTGCCACTTTCTGACCATGAATAGAGTTTGGTTTAAAATCCTCCTGAATGTTCCATAACATCTACGTTTGAATCAATTATCCTACCTATCTTCGTGTCATCGGCGAATTTGTCATATCACTAGTAATTCCCTCATCAAGATCATTGATATATATTATAAACAACAACGGGCCAAGACTGATCCCTGGGGGAACTCCACTTCTTACAGATCCCCACTCGGATTTAACCCCATTTATGGACACTGCTTCCTGTCAGTGAGCCATGACTCGATCCACGAGAGCACTTTTCCCCAATGCCATGAGCTGCCACTTTCTTTAACAGTCTATGGTGCGGAACTCTATCAAAAGCCTTACTAAAATCAAAGTAAATAATATCAAATTCTTTATCGTGGTCAACAGCCTCGAAAGCTTTGGTAATAAGTATAAGGTTAGAGAAATTAGTACTGGTAAGTACAAAGAATCGCATTTAGATCATATAAAATTTAGTATGCGATGTTGAGGTTTATTGCTACCCAGTCTAATGTGACAGATGCTGAAAATCCTTTGACTCTGTACCCTCTACCTCAGATACTCAGTTAGATAACCAACCTGAATGTCGTTACTCCTTGCCTACTCGACAAGTAATGAGAAACCCACAAGTTTTTGTAGATACTCGTTCAGATCTCCCTCAGTCAAGGCATGTGTTAGCCATTGCAGAGGAATTCGATTCCTCCCAGAGATGATAACCATTCTGCATATGTAACCTCACCCTCGTAGAATTGGGTTTAAATGTACATAGTCTGTTATAACTAGATGTCCGAGTTTGAAGGAAATTGTCAACTGTCTGTTATTAACTGAGTAGTTTTTCAGAAATTATTTTTTTTCGTATTCACGTTCCCTCCGTATTCTGAGAATTTGACAGTAATAGTCTGAGTGCACACAGTTTACCTTTGCTGTTAATTTCACCTTGTATAAAATATTTTATTCTTCCTCAAAATCCGTAAGAGTGCATGAATACAGATCGATCGATCAATTCCATCCATATTGTCAATGATTTGTTCATATAGTTTTTTATGCATTACGTTTAAAAGTGATTACGTTAACACCCATTACGTAAAACTCATCTTGTTAACATTCATTATGATACAATCCATTAATTTTAAGTTATATCTGAATTTGTTATTGTATAGAATAATTCCCAAAACCACCTGCCTGTTCAGCCTATAGATAGTAGTGTATGTCGAGACGACATACGTAACATGACCGAGCTGTCAGAAATAGTTGCTGATCCCTGTCTGGTATAGCATATCAGTATCATCCATGTGCTTTAGATAGGAGATCCCTAGGCCTGTGACTGGGGTGACGTCACGGAATGCGCTTTGTGTACGCTCGTACCTCTGCCTCCGTCTCAGTCGGCGTTAGACATCCAGGCTAAGGACAGGCAGAGGCTGGGCTCCATTTCCCATCATCACAGTCTGACAGTATATCGTTACCATCCTCAAGTGTTTTCTACCTTCAACCCTCGATATCTCCATTTAAGAACCCCCACGATAATACCACTTTTGTGAGAAAAAAAATTCCCTATTTGAGAAACATTATAATGTGTGAGAAACAATACCCTGTGTGAGAAACATTACCTCTGTGTGAGAAAAAAAGCCCTTGTGTGAGAATGCCCCTGTGTGCAAAATGATGCCCCTGTGGAGAAACAATGCCCCTGTGTGAAAAAAATGCAATTGTGTGAGAAACAATGCCCCTGCATGAGAAACAATGCCCCTGTGTGAGAAAATAATACCCCTGTGTGAGAAACAATGCCCCTGTGTGAGAAAAAAATGCCCCTGTATGAGAAACACTGCCCCTGTGTGAAAAATAATACCCCTGTGTGAGAATCAATGCCCCTGTGTGAGAAATAATACCCTGTGTGAAAACCATGCCCCTGTGTGTAGAAACAATGCCCCTGTATGAGAAACGATGCCCCTGTTTGAGAAATAATCCCCATGTGAGAGAAACAATGCCCCTGTGTGAGAAGCAATGCCCTGGGTAAGAAACATTGCCTCTGTGTGAAAAACCCAATGCCCCCATTAAAAGAGAAAAATACACCTGTGGTGAGAAAAAAAATGCCTCTGTGTGAGAAACAATGCCCCTGTGTGAGAAACAATGTCCCTGTATGAGAAACAATGCCCCTGTGTGAGAAACAAGGGCCCCTGTGTGAGAAAATGCCCCTGTGTGAGAAACAATGCCCCTGTGTGAGAAACAATGCCCTGTGTGAGAAGCAATGCCTCTGTGTGAGAAACAATGCCCTGTGTGAGAAACAATGCCCCTGTGTGAGAAACAATGCCCTGGGGTGAGAACAAGGCCCCTGTGTGAGAAACAATGCCCTGGAGTACAAAGATATTAGTCAACAAGGGCATTCAATTTTTTCGAGTGTTACATATGTTGCTCGTATTTAACTTTTTTTCGGGAAATAGGTCTTCAATTATATATTAAAAAACACTGTTGTATGCATGACGTTTGGACTCGCATGAAAAGTCTCACCGTAAAAAAACTTTTTTTGTTCGTTCACGTTTGTGGTTCCTTGAGGTCTAAATACAAATTATACCTTCTTTTGGAAGGTGTAAGTTTTTCAGAGAAGGTTTCAAACTTGTCACTTTTTTGTGGATTAGTAATATGATAGAAAACTCTTATTATGTTCCCACAACTAGACGCATGGTTGTAAAGAGTATCGAAAATACTGATTTTTTGGGGAGTATGACTTTCCAAAATGAAACATACCAGAGCTCTCTCAAAAAGGGTCAGGTTTTTTTAACGTGTCAATTTGGTTCATAAAACAGCCGTTGGTGGTTGTCATTCGCATTCATTTATATCCAACAATGCTTGTCGAATTCCATAACAGTTTTCAACAGAGGCTTTCGTGGTTTCCGCTTCGAGCTGACCTTCTGTTTTTTGACAAAGTGGTGTGATGTTGGTATTTTTTTCCTTATTTTTGTTTCAGTTTTTACCATCTCTGCGGTGAAGCTGTGAGAAATGTATAAAGTGAATGTAGAATACCAAAACAGTTCACTGCTGCTGACCAAAACTCCTCCAATAACAGTCTACTGAGAACGCATTGAACCCATTACTCCAGTCTTCATTTCACGTGATCTTGAACATTAAAATGGAATAAAATACCGACAGGTTGTTAGGTAAGACACATATGCAACAGTTAGGTATCTTTATTTCGAAACGTTTCGCCTACACAGTAGGCTTCTTCAGTCGAGTACAGAAAAGTTGATAGAAGCAGAAGATACTTGAAGACGATGTAATCAGTCCATCACCCTTAAAGTTTTGAGGTGGTCAGTCCCTCAGTCTGGAGAACAGCATTGTTCCGTAGTCTGAAACAATAGGGTGATGGACTGATTACATCGTCTTCAAGTATCTTCTGCTTCTATCAACTTTTCTGTACTCGACTGAAGAAGCCTACTGTGTAGGCGAAACGTTTCGAAATAAAGATATCTAACTGGTGCATATGTGTCTTACCTAATCACGTGATCTTGTTCGAACGCCAGAATACATAACACTTTTACGATTGTGACCTGAGAAGAGACAAAAAATAATCGAATAAATATTTTCCATCATTTTCTAAGGGACAAAACTTCAGATATCCCTCAACTACATTTGCATTTTTGAACACATTAGTGTTAGTCCAGTGTGGGGCTGATCCCCCTGACTAATTTTACGACTTAAATCTAAACTGATTCAATAACATGCAGGATCCATCACGCGTTAGTTGAATTAATGTACGAAACTATTTTTTCCCCCCAAAAAATAATCACGTAGAAAATTGTTCTTTAAGAAATACATCACTTACAGCTAGAAGTTCAGTGCATGTATGTTAGGACAGTTGTGTAGGTGAGAATGTCTACTGGAAATTAACCCTCTTTCAGCACGAACTTTAGTTCAGGAATTTATTCTCTTCAGGACATCAGTCCAATAAATGTATTTTTATTTTCCATATCTTTCTACAATTCTGTTTCAGTTTTCTTGGTTTCTGCTATTTGATATATTTTACATATTCTTGAATTTAATAATGCTATACAATACTGACAAATTCATGACTAAGACACATTTTGCGACAATTAAGTATTTATTTTCCGAAACGTTTCGCCTAATTGCTTGTTCTTCAGTTGAATACAGGGATTTCAGCAGAAGTAGTGATGTAATGAGGATGTAATCAAACCATCACCCTCGAAGAAAGCAGTTATGAGGTGGTCAGTCCCTTAACCTGGAGAAGAATTCTGCTCAATAGTATGGAACAGTATAGACAGAATAGCACATATAACACCAAAGATGAGGCGCAGAAAACTTTTCAGAGGAGAGAAAGGCAGCAAGAAAGTAATAATTGAGGGGTGATAGTAATCCAGGGTGATGGACTGATTACTTTTTTTTTTACATTTCACTGCTTTCTTCTCGTCCTCTGTATTCGACTGAAGACGCCTACTGTCTAGGTTAAACGTTTCGGAATAAAGATGCCTACCTGTTTCACGTGTGTCTTAATTATCAAATTTATGCTTGTAGTTGCACTGTTTTCCAAGCATTAAAACTGATTACATAATTCATTGTTACTGTACATAACTCACATAACAGTAATATTACCAGTTGAAGAACGATAAATAATAGTCTCTCTGTACTAGATGTTCAACTGCTAATCTTCTGATAAAGTATTATTTTCGTATATATCTCATTTTCAATCAAATTCTCATCCCAATGATGAAAATCGGAGTCCCAAATTTTGTGGAGGAATATTTTCAGCATAGTAATTTGTAAATTTATTGTAATGTACCCTTCACTGCTGTAGTTTATTTTGATAGACACGTCTGATTTTATTACTACCACTATTCCACTTCCACTACCAGCATTCCCACTACCACTACTTTTTCTTCCCCTTGTCTCGTCCTTGTCCTCTTCGTATATATATACTGCATTAATATTGGTAGAATTACCGAAAATATCTTAAGTAAAAGGACACAATGCAACTAATGTGATATTTTTTTGTGGCAACGTTTCGTTCCAGAGGCTTTGTCAAGCCGTTATAAACAATATTATGGACACAGGGGAATTTATAGGGTAATGTGAGGTGTTTAAAACTAGTGGTAAGTAGTAGTAGTAATATTAGTTGTAGTTTAAAATTTAATTGTAGTATACTAGTTGTAGTAGTAGTGCAGGTTGAGTGCTCTTCCATATTGTATTCTACTACTATACTACTACAACTAATAATATACTCTACTACCATAGTATTACACCTCACTCTAAGCCTATATATTTCCCCCTGTGTCCATGTACTGTTTGTAATGGCTTGATAAAGCTCCTGGAGAGCGAAATGTTGCCACAATAAAATGTCACATCAGTTGCACTTGTGTCCTTTTACTTATATATATATTATATATATATATATATATATATTAATAAATATATATTATATATTATATATATTATATATTATATATATATAATTTATATATATATATATATATATATATATATATTATATATATATATATATATATTATATATATTATATATTATATATAAAATATATATATATATATTATATATTTTATATATAAATATATATAATATATATATATATATATAATATATTAATGTCGTGCCGAATATGTTAAAACTGGTCAATTAGCAAAGAACTCATTTAAAATTAAGTCCTTTCTAAAATTTTCTCTTTTTAAGTTTAAAAATATATTTTTTTTCATTACTGTTGATGTAAAAATTTATAATTTTGCATCATAAGAAAACTTAGAAAACTTACCTAACTTTATTATAACAGAAAAATTTATTTTAGCCTAACCCAACTAAAAATATTTTAGATTTGTTTACATTAATTTAATACTAAACAACACAGTGAAATATATTTTTTTTTCGTTAGGGTTCAGAATTTATTTTGGCGAAATTATTGCATACAAAAAATTTTCACTTGTCCTATATGGCAAGATATATATAAAATAATATTAAAATATTTATATATATATTATTATATTATATATATTATATATATATATATATATATATATATTTAAAAAATGAAACTAAATTTTTATAAACCAAAGGAAATTTTATATTATTGTCAAAACTGCCTTTTTATGAAACAAGATTTTAATTATATTCCTGTCGACCATGGACTTGCTTGATACTACTTTCTCAAATTTTTGAAAATCAATTGGATGGTTAAAATCTCTTACATGAATAAATAGAGCATTGGAATCTTGTCAGTTCTAATGCTATATTTATGTTGTTTTAATCTTAGTTCGAGATTTTTACCAGTTTGACCGTAATAAACTTTTTTCGCAAATTTTACAAGGAATCTTATAGACACATCCATTTAGCATTTTGGGGGAATTCTTTATCAAAAGTTTTTTTACTGATCAAGACTTTTGAATACAACTTTAATATTAAAAGTCCCTTAAGAAGAGAAGACATATCAAAACCAGTTTTCATGGTAAGGGAGAAAACCCAAAATATTTTTAGTGATAAGGTGATTGTCCCTTTTGGATGCAAAAAGTATTTCTAGCAAATTTAAAAGATTTATCAATTACATTTCTTGGGTATTTTAAATCATTACCTATTTCATAAATTTTGGATATTTCCTCATCTATGAACTCAGGATACAAAAATTATTTATTCCTGTTTTCCATTTATACACCTCGATCATATCCCCCCTAATTCTAGCCTTTTGAGAGAGTGCAGATTCAGGGCTCTCAGTCTATCCTCATAGGGAAGATTTCTATACATGGGATCATCTTTGTTTATCCTCCTCTGTACGTTTTCCAGAGCATTTTTATCCATTTTGTAATACGGTGACCAGAACTGAGCAGCATAATCTAAATGAGGCCTAACCAAGGATATATAGAGTTGAACAACCTGAGGACTTCTATTATTTATTACACTAGATATTTAAGCCAAGAATTCTGTTAGTTTTTTTTGCGAACAGTAATGCACTGTTGTCTTGGTTTTAGATTACTGCTAACCAGAACTCCTAAATCCTTCTCGCAATCAGTAGCATTAAGATTACATTATTTTGTTTATATGTGGCATGGTTATTTAACTGTCCAACATCTAGAACTTTGATTTGTCAATATTGAACTGCATCTGCCACTTCTCCGACTATTGATCAGTCTATTCAAATCATCCTGGAGTGCTCTATTGTCTCATTAGAATGAATTGGACGGCCTATTTTGGTGTCATCAGCAAATTTGCCCCATGTCGCTGTTTATTCCCCCATCTATGTGTTATGTAAATTGTGAACAACAAGGGCCCAACATTGGGCCTCTGAGGAACACCGCTTGTGATGAGCCCCATTCAGATTTCTCCCCATTTATGTAAACTCTTGCTGCCTATTTGTCAGCCATGCCCCTATCCAGGAAAAAAATTCTCTCCTATTCCGTGTGCCCTAAGTTTCCCCCAATAGCCTCTGGTGTGGAACTCTATCGAAAGCCTTACTGAAGTCCATATACCAAAAATCATATTCATTACCATGGTCTACCTCCTCAAATACCTTATTGAAAAAAGTTAGTTTAAATTCGTAAGACAGGGAAAGCCCCTTTGTAAAACCCTGTTTGAGATTTTATTTAATCAATCTGTGCCCGTCAAAAAGGCTACGAATTGCTTCGGCAATTATTTATTCCATAAATTTTCCAACTATGGAGGTAAGGCTTATTGGTCTATAGTTCGATGCCAAGGACTGTCACCTGCCTTATTAAATAGGTATTTTCATTTGACATTTTCAACTTATCAGGCACTATGCCTGTTTGTAGTGATATTGTTAGGGAAGATTAGCCAAAGGTATGACTATGTTCCTCTTTACATTCCTTTAACACCCTTGCAAATAGGTACAACAGGGCATGGGGATTTGTCTAGGTTTTAGTTTCTTTTATTTGTTGATGACCTTTGTCCATAGTTTACTTGCAATCGTGGCATAGTTTATCATCATCCTGTTCTAAATAATCTGTTTTTTTCAGGGAATATAGCCAGTATTTTCCTGGGTGAAAACTGAGGGATGTAGGTATTGAGAATTTCACACATTTTTTAACATGCAGTGATCTGACCAGAGTTACTCTTATGTGGGCCAATTTTGTCCCATCTTAATTCTGTTCATGAAAGAAACCATTTGGGTTGGTTCTTTGAATACCTTGCGACCTAAGCCTCATAATCCCTTTTATGCTTTTTTTATTCCTTTCGTTATTTCTCTCTTTAATTGAATATATTGATTTCTTAACTGCCCATCCCTCTTTTGAAATAAGCCTATATATCCCTATCTTTTGCTAATGAGAGAGTTTTTAATCTATTGCTTCATCCATTTGGGATCTTTTTGATAGATCTAATTTCCTCTATCGGAACAAAAGTTGTCCTGGGCAGCTACATCTATGCTCTGAAGAACGGTCACATTGACAACAAGGATCACCTACACTGACCTTAGTCAGGACATCCAATTTAGGCCCCCCAGAGCTAATTTTTCAGTCCCATGAATCGGCCAAGGCAAAAATTCTGGGACAGAGATTGATGGCAGTTATCTGGGTAATTCCATGAATATTGAAATACTAATTGTTTGTGATCACTTTCCCCAGAACCAAATCAGCGGATTGTTTCACTAGTTGGATTTCTGTCACAACCTGTTTAAAAAAAAAAAGCATTCCTGACACCGTTATCAAAGAAAGTCACTGATCATGATTTCCTGGGATCTTGTTCCTCAATCAATTTGTCTAAAGTTAAAATCTCCGATTTATCACAACATTTTCATATCTATCTAGTTATGGAATTTCGTCCCACATAACGGACTTTTCTGCGTCTCCCTATCAAGGTTAGGGGGCAATAATCACACCGAAAAATTAATTTTTTGGGGGGGGTTTTTTTTTTTACACGTCTCGAGAATTGTAGCCAAACAATTCTGTGTTCGATGTTTCTAGTCTTTATCATGTCTTAAGACAATTATATTTTTCTCTGACATCGCCACTCCCACCACCCTTACTGTTGACTCTATCAGTGTGGATAGTTATATACCCTGTATGTTGCATTCAGAAGGCATTTCCTTATCTTTCGGTTTGAAACCAGGTCTCTGTTTTTATACCAATATATATCTATATTTTAACCTTCACTTGCAAGTTATCTTAGTCATCTATCTTATTTCATAGACTCTACTATTTGTTATAGTAAACCATAAGGGAGCTAGTCACTCGTTGCCCTCTACTATCTCTCTTTGTTTGTTGATCAATTATGATTTGCATTTCTAGCAACTTTTTTTTGAATATTGTCGTTTAATATATCCATGTGGTATCCCGGTAATAAATGCAGTTTTTATCCCTAATGCTGCAGGCTGATTGTTTCCCACAAATAATCATACCTTATAATCTTTCAGTTTAAATTCCTAGACATGTCATCAATTACCCTCTCATTGAAATGGCAATGCAACCACTCCATCCCCACATAGATGAACCCATCCATTGCATAATATCTGTTTGCCAAAGAAATAGTCCAGTTATCAATGAATGGGATTCCAGTTCCTTGCAGTACCAGTCTAGCCATACAGTTATATACAATTGCCCTAGAACATTCATTGCCAGTCCCCTTTCTAGGCAAGAAGCTACATTTGATGATTCCCTCCTTAGACCTAACTACTTCTATGGGCTGACCTGTACTTCATTCAGCAAACTCCTGTCTCCTGCCCTTCCACTGTCATTCCAACACAGTACCAAGTCAGATCATGGGCTTGTTCCCATTACCTGCCATAATATTATCAACTGCGGACTATGTCACAAAACCAGCTCAAGGATGGAACACTCTCTATTTGGACCTTTATGTCTCTGATACTAAATGCACGGTACATATATCTTACCTGAGAATCGCCTACTATTAAAATATTATTACCTTGTTTAGCAGGGGAATCAATGGTACCTTTAACCTCACTAACACTCGAAGTACACTCGCTTGGAGGAAACAGAGAATCTATTTCATACCTTCACATCTTCCTCTATTATCTCTCCTCATCTTCCTTCCTTCCTGAACTGTGAATCACTGACTACCTTGAAGCGGCTACCATATCACTGCTGGTGACCATTTCCTCCTTACCAGCTAATCTTCTCACACTCACTCCCAAAAACTCATCTATGCGAAGCTTCAGCCTCCTATTTTCCTCATGAAGAAGTAGATCTCCTTCTTAACTGTTTAACCTGAGATTCTAAAACACTACAACAAGCCTTGGTGGCTTGGTAACGGGCTAACTCCCAAGTGCTTAGGCAGTTATGACCACAGGTGACCTACTGACCCTCAGCGTATTTTGTTGGCTCACTTTGATACTCATAGAAATCCTTGTATCACTTAAATATTAAAATAAATTTCGAATTATTCAGAAAAATAATTGCAATATAAATTATAATGTATGTGTGATGGCACTGTAATAATTGAAGCCCTAGGGCAAATGTGTTTAAAGGCGCTGGAATATATAGTAACGAGCAAAATCGCCAAGGATCCTCTGGAAAATCTATAGCAGGCCTTTGTATTCTCAATAAGATGCGTTATACGGCCTTTTAAACATTAGTTGTTAGGGCCTCTCTTGGAATTGGTGGGACCATCAACCCACACTTTAAAAAGCCTGTTGAAGAATCCGGAGACAGTGGAGGTGTATGCTCGAGGCTAATTCTTAAAACTATGAGCTTCAAGAAGAAGCTAAATCAAAATTGAGCCTATATCATTAGTGAATATAAAAAAAATGGAGACATACAATAACATTAAAAGTATCAGGAGTTTATAGGGTTAGAAAAGCTAGGCTTATTGTTAGGTGTGTAAAAGGTAATAGTGGTCTATTTAGGTGTTACAGACGCACGAGTTCTCAGGATATGTCAGGATGTTTTTCTTCAGCCTTAATATAGTTAGGAAACTAATAACTTCAACGAAGTGAGGCAGAGGCTTTTTTTCATAGTTTATGGTTTAGGTTCATAATAGTCGCCGACGAGGTTTAAAATGACAGTGAATCTGGCAAGTTGCAAGTGAGGTGTCCAGGGCGAGAAAACCAAGTCTTCCACGGCTTCCATTCCATGAGGTGATTACAACACTCACATGCACTATCACACGAAAACTCACATAACAGTCAGGGCACTCCACTCCCCACTCACACACAAACACCCAACCACACCACACACCACACTCACACACACACACAATACACCCAACAAAGGAAGGAAGACAGGACATTGAAAAGCATCATCGAAGGAAATAGGCGAAGAGGGCAAGACTGTGAAAGTTAAATTTTTAGGAATAGGGGATTAATTGAAGGGGAGAAAATTGGCCAGTCAAGCTGATTTTTCAAGAAAAACAGTGAGAAACAGGATCCCGCAGAGAGACCACGGGTTCAAAGAATATCAACATACAAGAAGGGTGTTCCTACACCGAGACAGCGATCATAAAGTATTAACGACAGCAGGCAGAAGAGGACACAAATGCGACAGGGGCTAGGAGGAGGACAAGGACAGATTCAGCCGAGTGACAACCAGAGGAGGCAGAGCAACAAGCACAAGAACACACAACCACCCCAGAACTCCACATACAAAACCCACTATCCGAACACGCCATTGTGTTTGTGTTAGGATAGTAGTATCCTGCAGCACCCTGCAGGTCCTCCACCCTCAAGACACCATGAACCTAGGTTGGAGAGGAAACTGAAGCAAGTACACCCACCGTTGATGAATAAACAAATAGTGGGAGTGACACGAAAGAGTCAGAGCATACCGGACATCATAGCTCTCACAGATACCAAGCTCACAGGGATAAAAGACAACATACTTTCCAAAGGTTATCAGATCCTGAGGAAAGACAGAGGAACCAGAGTGGTGGGGTGTGGATGATCATCTAAAATGTGGATTTTGATGAGCTGGAGAGAGGAGACAATAGAAAAGCACGAGAGATTACATAATAGAAAAGCTTCAGTCTGGAGGTCCCAAGGTGGTAATAGCAGCATGCATACCCACCATAGAACAGCTGGAGGGCAAGGCAAGAGTTTGATGAGGTAGAGAGCGATTGTTGGAAACACATGGCTAAAGTGGCAGAAGGGCTTATGCGAGCAGGGGAACGCTGTGATTATGGGCGACTTCAACCACAAGGAAATCGATTTGGAGAAACTGGAAGCCACATGGGGACCATGAAAACTGGAGGGCTAGGATGATGGAGGTGTACTGGAAAATCTCAAGTGTCATGGAGAAAGATTATCAGAAGTGTGGTAGAGTAACTAGAAGAATGAGCTTACCAACGACAGCAGCATCGGTTTTCCAGGGGACAGAAATCCTTTGTCACAAACCTACTGGAGTTCTGTGACTGGATGACAGCTAGTAAGACAGAGAGTGAGCGGCAAGATTGCATTTTCTGGACTGAAAGAAGACGTTTTGACACAGTTCAACACAAGAATAGTGCACAAGCTGGGAGTGCCAGGCAGGGATAACAAGGAGGTCACTACAATGGATTCAGAATACCTGTCAGGAAGACTTTCAGTGAGTCATGGTATATGGTTAGGTGTCACAGTGGTCGCCTGTTAACGAGCGGGGTGCAGAAGGATCAGTCCTCTAAAAAATGGTCAGTTGCTGGCTGCTGGAATTCAACCCAAAGTGCAAAGTCATGAAAGATTTGGGGATGCGGGCAAGAAGACCACGACGATGTACAGTCTAGGGGTCAAGACTAACAAACTCACTCAAGAAATCTATCCTTGGGTGAGTATTACACTGGGAACAATCAATCTGAGGTGCTCATCACCCAAATAACTCGCTTCAGCCTAGGAGCGCCTAGCAAACCGAAAGAACTGCATTCTGGAATCTTAAAAAGAATCATTCGAGACCTTATACACTGTGTGCATTGGGCCATATTGGGGTATGCAGCACGTTTGGAAACCCACACCTAGCCAAGACATGTAAAGAAACTTGAGGAAGAATACGGAGATGGTTTGCACCAAGGACTTGTTCGGAGCAAAGGGGAATGTCTTTCAAAGAGTGGTTAAGGAAATCCGACCTGGGGACGACACCGGAATACAGGAGAGATGGGGGGATTTTGATAATGACATATAAAATAACCGAAAGGTTCCACAAGGTGGTCAAAGGAGGGGGACACTCGCAATAAGGGGTCATAGTTGAAAGGTGAAGATCAGATGACTCATGGAAGGAATTTTGAATGTATTTTCTTCAGTCATGGGTTGTCAGGAAGTGGATAGGCTGGGAAGTGATGCAGTGTGTGGTAAGGATTCCATACATAACTATTAAGAGGTTGATAAAGCTCATGGACCAGGAAGAGTGACCTTGTAACTACCAGTGAAGAAGCCAGAGCCAGGGGAGTCTGTGATTCGACCCTTGCATCCACATCTAGGTGAGTACACACACTAACTGGGTACCAAAGGCAGGACAGGAGAACCAGGGGTCTGATGGATGTAACAGGGACGGGGACGATTGGGAGCCAAGGTAACAATAAGGGAGGAGAGTGTGGGAAGGAAGGTAGAAAGGGCTCACCAGTGAAGAAATTGGAGGAGTGAGGATAACTGAGAGAGCAGGAAGTGGAGCTACAAGTCATAGTAAGCAGAAAGCTAAAAACAGTTCTTGAAGACGAATAAAAAATCTGAAAACAGCCTGAAGAACCAAAGGAGAGTTACAGACTTGTACCAGAAACTTCTATATCAGTCAAGGGCGCAGGAGGCTCGTAGGGAGCAAGGAGCGATACTGTATGTGAAGGCCCCTGTTTGCCCATATGGGGCCAAGGAAAAGATGAGCACATAAAAAAACATATGTGGGACTAAGACAGTGAAGCCGCGAAACTATAAGCAGGTAATCTAACAGATAATTGCAGTCGGCCAGGGGCAGAATAGCTGGAAAGACAGACCATATGAGCACAGGAGCATCAGCCAGGGAATGAGACTGAGGACGAATGCTTCATGGAGAATTGGAGGGTTTGCAAGAGGGAAAAAAACGGCCAGTCAAGTGATTTCCAGCAGAATCTGCTCGAACATGAACTGATAGGAGAATGCACGCTAAGGGACAACAGGAATACTGGAAAATGGAGCTTGATGAGACAGAAACACAAGAAAGGATGTTTCAGAAAGTGAGAGTACAAAGACGGAATGGAGGAGCGAAGAGGCTAATAACAGATTAGGTGATGAGCAGGATAATAACAGACCCAGGTGGAAGAGCAAACATGCCCTCCTCCAGAAACACACAGAAGGAATCCAACTGACTACCCCAATGCAAATGAGCAATCCTAAACCAAAACCCAACACCACTGTTCCCCTGTTCACCCCTAATCATAAACCCACCCCGACTGCACCCCCTATAGGCACCTGCCAGGGCTCCCCTCCCATAACCCCACCATTCTCCCTGGACCACTGTTTTAGAAAAGAAGTGGAAGGGTGATACCGAAACCACATTATCGGAATAATGAATAAATGTGAGGTGTTGGCTGAAAGAATCAATGAGACATCCCCAGACATCAGAGCAGTCACAGAAACGATAAGTCACCGAGTCTATAGCAGACGCCAATCTTCCCACATGGATATCAGATCCTGAGGAAGATAGAAGGGCAGAGGTGGAGGAGGGTTTGCACTGATCCAAGACCCCTTGTAATCACAAAAATTGTGAGTCACACACACACACACACAACACCACACACTCACTCACACACATTACACACGATTATTAGATTTTGCGTTACATACGAGCATTTTTGTTTTGAAGATTACCGATATGGTCCAAAAATTAGATTTGGTGTATGGAATCTTTTATTAATGAGGTTTTAAGGTAAATATTTATTATAGCATGAGGGTGACTGTAATGTGTGTGAAGTGTCAGAATATTTTTCATTTGAAAACTAACAAAATATTCGTTATTAATAGCCTTTCATGAAATGAAATTTTTATTAATAATTTCATGAAACTGCTTAATGCAAACAACGTGAAACATAAAAAATACTTTCATATATTTATTTTAGTTTTTGTGTGTGATTATCAAAGATATAAATAATTAATATATGTGTGACTTCAAAAGGCTGCGGTACTGACCATCATCACATGAGGGAAACGTCAGTAATCCAAGACCATCCTCTTTGGCGTGTTGTAGAAGACAGCTAAATGGGCGGCAGTAGACGTAGCCCTTCAACAATTGAAATATGTGAAGGCTTACTAGCCCTGTAAGAGCTTAAGTAAGTATTACCAGGCTGGCTCCTCCTCGGAAATTAATGAATAGAAAAATAATACTACTAATATAAAACAATTTATTGTTATAATTGAAAATATAAAACATTTAAATTACGAACTTTTATCCTACGTGAAGAGAAATGAAAATTTAATTATAGAAATGTATTTGAATTCAACGCTAAATAGTTACACTAGACTGTGGTGTCTGGGCTGATGTTGAAACCGTGTATTGTAGAATATTGTAAGCCATTGCTGATAGTTGGGGGGGGGGGTCAGAGCTGGTGAGTGAAATCAAACCCATACGACTAGTTCGCTCAGAGTTCTAGCCTTGAATAATACATCAGGATGTTAGGAACGCAGGTCTTTCACCTACTGCAAAGATGAGAGGTAGTTACCTGGGGTTGGCTACACTCAGGTTGTAGATAAAAAGGTGACGTCCCAGAACTATGCGTTGAAGTTACGTCTCATTCAACATTGTTCCTGGGTTGCCAGCTGACCAGCTGAAATTCCTGGAGTGGGTGAGTCAAGTGATTATCCATTTGGTCGTGCCACTCACGTCACCTTTCCGGGTGAAGAAAAGGTGGGGGGGGAGGATAAACGGGAGCTTGAACTGACCCTACCTTAACAAGCAGACTGGCAAAACCAAACTATCGTCACATTACCGCTCGCTACTCCTATCTGTTTGAACTTTTCCCTCTCAAATATACATAGTTATATAGTGATATTGTTGTTTTAAAGGGGATTTAAAGTTAAATATACATTCTGTGATTACATTGAATATCATTCTTATCAAAAAATATCATTTCACTACATCATTTTTTGACGTGGTCCAGTATGCTTATGAATTTAAGCGCAGTCCAGTCGTAAAAATCCATTTGATTTTTTTTGTTCCTTTAGTATAGGTTGTGATACAGTGTGTACAGTTTCAGTTAGTAACTTTACGTTACGTTACATTTGGGTAAATTAAGATGCGATAGATTAGATCGGGCTAAATTAAGTTAACTTGGGTTAATACAGGATAGTTTGGGGGGGGGGGCCCCAAAAGGGTTTTTTTTTTTAATTAGGGATCGGTTATTAGTTTGAATAGGATAGGAAAAGAGGAAAGATTAGATTAAGGGTAGGTTAGGTTATTTTAGGTTTGATCAGATTACGTTAGGTTATTTTAGGTTTGATCAGATTAGGTAAGGTTTTTTTAGGTTTGATCAGATTACATTAGTTATTTTAGGTTTGATTCAGATTAGTATAGTTTATTTTAGGTTTGATCGATTAAGTTAGGTTATTTTAGGTTTGATCAGATTACGTTAGGTTATTTTAGGTTTGATCAGATTACGTTAGGTTATTTTAGGTTTGATCAGATTACGTTAGGTTATTTTAGGTTTGATCAGATTACGTTAGGTTATTTTAGGTTTGATCAGATTACGTTAGGTTATTTTAGGTTTGATCAGATTACGTTAGGTTATTTTAGGTTTGATCAGATGACGTTAGGTTATTTTAGATTTGATCAGATTACGTTAGGTTATTTTAGGGTTTTTAGGTTTGATCAGATTAGTTAGGTTATTTAGGTTTGATCAGATTACGTTAGGTTATTTTAGGGTTTGATAGATTACGTTAGGTTTTTTTAGGTTTTGATCAGATTACGTTAGGTTATTTTAGGTTTGATCAGATTACGTTAGGTTATTTTAGGTTTGATCAGATTACGTTAGGTTATTTTAGGTTTGATCAGATTCGTTAGGTTTATTTTCGGTTGATCAGATTACGTTAGGTTATTTTAGGTTGTGATAGGATTACGTTAGGTTAATTTAGGTTTGATCAGATTAGTTAGGTTATTTTAGGTTTTTTTTTTGATCAGATGACGTTAGGTTATTTTAGGTTTGATCAGTTTATGTTAGGTTATTTTAGGTTTGATCAGATTACGTTAGGTTATTTTAGGTTTTTGATCAGCATTACGTTTAGGTTATTTTAGGTTGTAAGATTACGTTAGGTTATTTTAGGTTTGATCAGATTACGTTAGGTTATTTTAGGTTTGATCAGATTACGTTAGGTTATTTTAGGTTTGATCAGATTATGTTAGGTTATTTTAGGTTTGATCAGATAACGTTAGGTTATTTTAGGGTCCTTTACATTATGTTACATTAAGATACATTTTGTTAGATTCAGTTTATTCTACAAAAACCAAAAGAAAATTATTTAAAAAATAATTTAAATTTGAAATATATAAAGAGAGCCAGAATAATAATAATAATAATAATAATAATAATAATAATTGTTTTGAATATTTTCATTAGTGTTATTATAATTAATAGTAGCAGTAGTAGTACTAGAGGATATAATAACAGCAGTACTAATCATTATTATATTTTATTTTCCATATATTCTGCAGTTCAGTTAGGTAATGAGGTGTCATCCGAGGACAGCAAGAATTTCTGTACTCTGATAACTCAACTCTTCAGCCACATTGAGGAACCTCGGAAGTACACGGGGAATATTGTTTATCTTGTACCGTTATCATCTTACATAGCACCATCATCATCTGATGGTGGGGGTGATGGTAGTGATCGCTGCGTGATGGTGGTGATGGTAGTGATAGGTGCGTGATGGTGGTGATGTTAGTGATAGCTGTGTGATGGTGGTGATGGTAGTGATCGCTGCGTGAAGGTGGTGATGGTAGTGATCGCTGCGTGGTGGTGGTGATGGTAGTATTCGCTGCGTGATGTTGGTGATGGTAGTGATAGCTGTGTGATGGTGGTGATGCTAGTGATAGCTGCGTGATGGTGGTGATGGTAGTGATAGCTGCGTGATGGTGGTGATGGTAGTGATCGCTGGTGATGGTTGGTGATGTAGTGATTGCTGTTGTGATGGTGGCGATGCTAGTGATAGCTGCGGGATGGTGGTTGATGGTAGTGATAGCTGTGTGATGGAGGCGATGCTAGTGATAGCTGCGTGATGGTGGTGATGGTAGTGATAGCTGCGTGATGGTGGTGATGGTAGTGATCGCTGCGTGATGGTGGTGATGGTAGTGATAGCTGCGTGATGGTGGTGATGGTAGTGATCGCTGCGTGATGGTGGTGATGGTAGTGATCGCTACGTGATGGTGGTGATGGTAGTGATCGCTGCGTGATGGTGGTGATGGTAGTGATCGCTGCGTGATGGTGGTGTGGTAGTGTCGCGTGAGTGATGGTGGTGATGGTTAGTTGATCGCTGCGTGATGGTGGTGATGGTAGTGATCGCTGCGTGATGGTGGGTAGTGATCGCTGCGTGATGGTGGTGATGGTAGTGATCGCTGCGTGATGGTGGTGATGGTAGTGATCGCTGCGTGATGGTGGTGATGGTAGTGATCGCTGCGTGATGGTGGTGATGGTAGTGATCGCTGCGTGATGGTGGTGATGGTTGGTGAATCGCCTAAACGTGATGGTGGTGATGGTTTGATGATCGCTGCCGTGATGGTGGTGATGGTAGTGATCGCCTGCGTGATGGTTGATGGTTAGTGACATCGCTGCATGATGGTGGTGATGGAATGGTGATCAGCTGCGTGATGGTGTGATGGTTACCTAGCTTGATCGCTGCAGTGATGGTGTGATGATAGTGTAGTGATCGCTGCGTGATGGTGGTGATGGTAGTGATCGCTGCGTGATGGTGGTGATGGTAGTGATGGTGGTGATGGTAGTGATCGCTGCATGATGGTGGTGATGGTAGTGATCGCTGCGTGATGGTGGTGATGGTAGTGATCGCTGCGTGATGTTGGTGATGGTAGTGATTGCTGCGTGATGGTGGTGATGGTAGTGATCGCTGCGTGATGGTGGTGATGGTAGTGATCGCTGCGTGATGGTGGTGATGGTAGTGATCGCTGCGTGATGGTGGTGATGGTAGTGATCGCTGCGTGATGGTGGTTATTACAACCCAGGATTCCAAATGGCCTGTTACCCCGGGTGTAATGGGAGCAAAATAAACACAGTAGAAAAAGTTTAGACTTATATTATCCTTCACCAATTTATAACAGCAATATGTACACTATGTACAGTGATAAGTATAGTGCACTCCACGGTAAGCAAAGCAGAAATAGAAGCCACAAGATAGCAGACCGTGCTTCAACCAGCTCTAGAATGGGAATGACAAGGGCAGACAGGAGAGCGGTACCCACATAACCTCTGCGATTGCCAAAACCATCTTCTTATTGGCTAGAACCTGGTCAATAGTTGAACGACGGGGGCCCCATCATCAGCTCTCAGCAACCTGGTCGCTGCGTTGGGGGAGATAGCCTGTAAATGAGGGTGTTTCATGCGCCGGTATAAGGGTTACGTACTCTTTGCTGCCACCCCCACCCCGAGGGAAGGCTCAGGATTTGGCTGTACACTCCAGTGGTATAACCGTGCGCCATGGCACAAAATAATGGGACCGCCTTTCCTCTCCACCATCCAACTCTTAGATAGTGGCTCAGCTTTTTCTCGTGACCAAAAGCAAACCCTAAACTTAGAGTGAGACAGCAGTCAGACAAGGCTAGCCTAGGTCCAAGATTAAGGCGGACGGTTAGCCCGCATCCCCTCATAAAAAAAAAAACCCCACACCAGGGATAAAAAAGAAGAATGAAAAAGGGGGTTACCAAAAATAAAATCGAACCTAAAAATAATAATATTATTAGGGAACTCTAGATAAGAGGTCTGCCAACCTATTTGTTTGCCGGCAATATTTAATAGATATATTGTAGGCTGCAGGCCTTTGGCGTCCGCGCATAAGCCTTGTCAGTGCTGGTTCTTCAAGGCTTGGAGATATACTAGAGGATTGTGATCACTGTAGACTGTGACCACCTGCGATGTTGGGCCCACATAAACATCGAAAATGCTCAAAGCACAGTACCAGCGCGAAGGCTTCTTTTCAATGGTAGAATAAGCCCTCTGATGCGCCTGGAACTTGGGCTGAAAAGTATGCTACAGGCTGCAACTCCTGTTCCGATTTGTAATAGTACTGCCCCAACCCTGCACTCACAAAGCATCAACTGTAATGAAAAAGGTTTTTTGGAGAAGTCTGGAGACAAGAGAATGGTGTGCAGTACTCAATAATCTTATTGCTTTATTAAAAGCCAGTGTTACAAGTCTGTGTCCAATTAAAGGGGAACATTTATGATGGTTAAGAGAGGTAAGAAGGGCTACAATAATCTGAGAAATTCTTACAGAATCTTCTGTAAAATCCTATCATGGCCTAGGAAACGTTGCTTAAGAGATTTCTTCATGAGGAACTGGATAATCTTTATAGAAAAGAAACTTTAGCAAAGTTTAGGTGCATCTTTACCACTACCTTCTTCATGGCCTAGAAAAGTGACATTGGCCTGGGGCCAAAGGAAAAGATTAGATAAATTAATGTTAAATGGGAACTCTTAAAGGTCTCCAAAAATGAGCCTAAGGTCTTAAGTAGGGTGTTGTTCCCAAGTTTCAGACACCACAAAATATCATCTAGGTACGCTTCCGTGCCTTCAAGTCCTTTAATACCCTGATGGAAAAGTTTCGGAATAAAGAGGGGGTTTTTTTCATTCGAAGGGGGTAATTTTATTGTAAGACCCCGGGAAATTTACAAAGGGAGAGTTTCCCTTTTCCCTTTTGTCAAGGTACGATGGGCCCTTTTAAAGGGATTAATTGGACAAAAAAGTTGTTTTCCCCAAAAAGTAATTACGTACAGCCGGGAAGAGGGAAACATCTGTTTTGGGCCCTCTTCCCCTTACGAATCGACACATACAAAACCCCTCATCGCCTTTTCCAGGTTTTGCCGGTGAACCATGGACTAGAGACCCCTCACAAAACCCCAGTTTTAACAAAAATTTATTCCTGCGAAGGCCTTTGCTTTTCAGGATTAGCTCTGTGGGGGGGAGATTTTAAATTTGGGTTTTAGATTTTTCCCACTTTAAATTTTGGGAAACCTAAGTACTTTTTTCGGCAATCCAAAAAAATTTGGGTATGCGTAAAAGCCAGTTAAATTTTTGCTTGATTTCAGTATCCTCCATTAAAGGCTAGGCCCTTGAGGGGACGAATTTGAAATTTTAAATTTTAATTTTCAGGAGATGAAAGAGTCAGGTGCCCGGGTAAAGGCCGATCTTATGGATTTTATTGGTGTATGAAGTTTTTTTTGATTAATGTGTAGTTTTTGTTTTTTTGGTCTTATCAATGGGGCTACCCCAAAAATTTACATCGATAATCTCTTACAATTGCATAGGTCCCGGAACTAGCTTTCAAGGTTTGGCAGGTTAGGTTCTACCAACCCTGTTCCCGGAGGAAGGGGGAATTTTGACTTCGTATACCCCTTTTTTATTTTATTGAGCTGTTTTAGGTTAGCCTTTTGGGTAACTGAGTGCACCCGCAAAACCCGAAGAGGTTGTGAGTGTTTGAGCTTAAAGTCTTCTCCACCCCTCTTTTTGAGACCGAGAGGCTCGTAATTGGCCCCAAAAAAAGGAAATACCCTTTTTGACTCTTTCCAGTCTTCTCTGAGAACGCAACAAAGGGAGTGATTCATCCAGTCTGTAGGAAAGTGCATGCAAAAAAATTTTTTGTTTTAATGTCTGTTGGAAATTTTCCCCGGGGCCTTGGGACGAGGATGTAGGGGTGGGTAAGTTGTGGGTTTCCCTACCCAGTTAAAACTTCCCCAAAAGCTTTGGAGTAAGTTAGTATTGATCACTTTGAAAATTTTTGGAATGCCAAAACAAGAAATGAATTTTTTTAAAGCTTTGAGATGTTTTATTTAATATAGCTGGGATTTTTAGGTTTCTGGTCTTTATCCCTAATCTAATAAATATGGGTTTCCAGGACTAGGAGTGGCCCAACAAATCTATATTTTAAATTTGCAAAAGGTTTCCATCAGCGGGGTTGGTTGGAGAGGTGCAGGGTTTTAAAGGAATGTCCCGGTTTTTTAAAATTGCTGAATTTCGGCAACACCTAATGATTTTTCAATTTTTTTAATTTTTGGCCAATTTAAAATTTTTTGTGATTCTTACAAGGGTTTTTTTTTCCCAAGTGATCCTAAGGAAATATTAGAGATATTTAAAATTTGAGGTCTATACTTTGGGAAACAACCTGAAACATTGCGGGGCCCTTTCCTTACCGTTAGTGGATCAAAAAATCGTTTTTAACTTTTACTTTACGGATGACCCAAAGAGGATT